>PVIR01045044.1:0-10765 GCA_004026965.1 Petromus typicus
GCACTGTCTGCTGCATTATTTAACACTGCAAGCTCTATTTCCAGCCACTGCCTACATGATCTCATTGTGCTGCCTTGCAGTTCCTCCAGCGACCCAGCCTAGACCTTGTTCCTGGATCGAAATGAATTAATGAAGATGTGCTGGAACAAAAGACAGCTGGACACGCTGAAAAATTATTTGTAGCAATTTCATTAAAAATATTTTACAGAATCTTCTCCACTGTAAAAAAGTGAAAAAGTATTAGAACCTTTATAACAATAGTTCCTAAGTTGGGAACAAATATCACAGAAGCTACCAAACAAAAGAATAAAAGCCCAATGAGAAGAAAATGAAATATATTTACAGGAACCAAATAGTATTCATTCTGGGATTCTCTGTCCGCCAGTTGAGATTCCTCTCCTTTTTATCCCATAGATATTTCCCGCAGTCTGCAGGGTATAGCCTCCACTGTTCGCCCGATGACGCCCGGTAGGGCGTCTCCCACCCCGAGCCGACCCGGCCACAAAGGCTCCTGTCCCCTCGCAGCGCGCAGCCTCAGCCCCCACCTCGTCCCTGCGCGGCGCTTCCACACTGTCAAGCGAATTGTACTTTGGCTTCTCAAGAAAATGTCATCTAACTTTTAACAATAAAAAATCTTTTGAAGCCTACAGTTTCGCAATGATAAAAGGCTTTCATTAAAAGCCTGACAGGCGCTTTAGCGAGGTCTAGTCCCGCCCAACGCCAGAGAAGCCAGAAACAAACAGCTCCGCCCCTGCGCCTCCCAGACCCCGGCTGCCAAGGACTGCAACAGAAACTAACCATTTTCCCGTTAATATACGGGTGTCTTTCTGAAATGCCAGCGAGCCCACAAGGGATCTTCCAGACCAACCCAAGGCTCCCTCCACACAGCCCCCAGCTGCGCCCCACTCCGTCTCTGGGACTCCTGAGTCCCGGAGCGCGCGGCGGGCAGGGGCCTCTCCGGCCGCCCGGCCAGCGGGGCCGCGCAGGGACACCACCGTCGCTCTAGCCAGCCCAGACCCTTCCGTCCCGAGGGCTCTCGGGTAACCAAAGCCCCGCCGCCTTTGTTCTTCCTCCCCGCCTTCGGTGCTGGCAGCCTTTTCTGCCGGGTTTTTGCACCCGTACTGCGGCGGCGAGGCCACAGGGTTCAGGGCAGACAAAGCTTCACAAAGCATGAACTACCTAACCCAAAGAGGTTACAAAAGAAATGAGTTTAAGCTTTTCCACGTAGACTCTGGGGCTGACTCCACCCACCGGCCATAAAGAGCCGGGGAAAAATCCTTACCATGGTTGCTGCTTCGCGGCTGCCGAGCGGTGGCGGAGACGAGAGGAGAGGTTGCTGCTTCTTACAGCGCGACTCTTAGGCGGTCGATGTAAGAGAACCTGCGGCACATGGGCGGATGCGGCTCCCTATATACAGCTCGGTCACCATGGGGATGGGCCAGGGCCTTTTCCTGTTGGTCCAGACCCCTCAATCTGCCCAGAGAAGTCACAACTGGAGAGTGGTGATTGGTGAAAGCGACATGGGATGAGGTAATCTCTCCCCCACCCCTTTTCCCTAGCATCCATAGCCTGTTTGCATCCTTCAGACAAAGAGACCGTGCAAAGGCCGGCAGTCGAGCATCCATTATGGGGTGTGGCTGGGAGGGGCCGAAAGGGGAGAGATGAGACTGGGGTTAGATGATTTTACATTGCTTAAACCTCAAACTACAATTAAAATCACCTATGCAAGATTTTTTTTTTTTTTACACCTAATCACATTATGTGTTGAGATTAAACATTTACGGAAAATTACACCTTGCTTCTTCCTCACAGTATACTAAATTCGACTATATTCCGTTGGGATTCAGCATTTCTAATTGCTTTAAAAATGAAGTAGGGAAAGAAGATGGGACTAGTGCTCAAAATGGCTTAGGTAAATGTGATTTTATATTATTTAAAATTCAGCTGAGGCAGGAGGATCGCAAATTCAAGCCGAGCTTGGGGGATTTAGCGTAACTTGTGTCTCAAAATTAAATACATAGAAAAAAAATAAATACATAGGGCTGAGCCGCTTAATCTCCACTTTTAGGAAAAAAAGAATCCCATAATGGAGCCATCCAAAATGAGTTTTCAAGTTAAAACAATTTTCAGAGCTTCTTTGGCGCCTGCATACTCACCGAATATAGGAAAGTGAAAAATGGAAACAACAGCCATATTGAATAAAGACAATTCTAACATGGCAATAATTAAGAACTAGTATATATAAAGTGTTTACGAGATGCTCCCTTACCAGAAATCTATGTAATATATTTTATGTAGTGTACTGTCTGTAAATATGAATCAGCTTTCCTAATACAAAGCTGGGGAAAATACCAGAAGGAAAATTTGAGTTAAAAAATCATTGTATCACCTGCATTATTCTCTTTTCTGGAAAATAAAAGCCCTTCCTAACCACAACAACTCGAAACACCAAATTAAAAGGAGAAGTTATATAATGGGAAAGGAAAACCATTTCATAATGTTGCCTCCATCCACAGACAACCATGCCATGTCAGATAAACCGCATTTCATTTTTATGTAGTTCCTAGTGAATCTGGTAAACAGTCTCTTCTGTGGTTGGACTTTTAACTGTGGGAATTGTAGCTGCCTCACACCCTTGCTATTCAGCTAGAGACTCTGGTGGTTGCTCAATTGCCCCTTGGGACAAAAAGGCTTTGCTTTCGCCCCTAGGAAATGGATTGCAGTAACATTCTTTTGCTATTTGGAAAGGCTCCATTATCAGCAAACACGGGCTACGCAGAGAAAGTGGAGCGCTTGACGTTGCTGATCAAATTTCAGAGGTAAATAAATTTGTCTGGTCACCAAAGTGGAAAATTTGTATTTTGATAGCTAATTTTTCTTTTGGTTTTGAGCGACAGATTTTCAGGATCTGCAGCACCGCTTAACAATGCTGTGCAGAGCCCTTGGCTCCCGCTGGGCTGTGGGCTGGGCGCGGGGGAGGGACCTGAGCAGACAGCTGCTGCTGCAGGTTGGGCCGATGGCGGCCTGGGCTTTCCTAGCCTGCCAGGAGCAGTTCTGCTTCATCTAGCTCGGATTTGCTGCAGTCGTCCGTTCTAGAAAAAAGAAAACCCCACACACAAATCACTGTTTCCTGGGTGTTTCGTGGAAATAAAATGCTACAACCCCAACACGTTAGCAAATAAAAAACACACTTCAGTAGAGACAATGATTAAGAACGATTTGAATGCTCCTTTCTGAAACCATGAATATATTTAACAAAAATAAGAATTGAATCATATAGCGAATATAAGAACAAATAAGCAACTCATTCAAAATACTTATTTCATGTACAAGAGACATTGGGAAATGGAAAGAAAATGTTGAAAGGAGAAGAGAAACGGGAGGGGGAGGGGAAAGGAAAGAAGAGACAAAAAAATCAAGAGAAAAAATAGAAACAAAGCTTTTGTACATAAGGGGGAGAATGGGGAAAAAAGAAACAAGATCTAACATGTACTGGTACCAATTCCCTATGATGAAGGTTATCAGCATGTACATCTAAAATGTACCAATAAATGTTTTGCTTTAAAAAAATACTTATTTCATAATTTGAATAATGACCAAAAATGACACTGCTGGGTCATGGTGAAGTGTACATTTTTTAAAATATGAGGCACACTCTTGAATTTTTTTCTTAAGAAAATTTTCTCAGTAGTCTATTCTTTGTACATTTTACAAAGAATTAAATGAGAGAAGAGGGTCCACGCAGTTGATTCATTGTAGGTATCTTAGAGCCATTCTGTTTTTTATGTAAATAAGGATATTTTTCCTTTCTTGGAATAAGTAACAATAAGACTTAGGTCAGAAAAAACCAAATGCAAATAATCTTAAATATCTAAATAAGAGATCAGGAGAAATAACCGATCTGTATATTTTCTTCCAAATTATGTGATTAAAAAGCATTCAAACTACAGAAATCAAAAAATTTTTTCTTTGTGTACTCCTTATTTTTACTATTAAATTCTGTAATTTACATCAATATACATAGATAAGTACATTAACGGGATTCCTTCTGAACTCAGTAATAGTACCATAAAACATTTTTTATTTCATAATATTGTGGAATTTTAATTTTTTGCATATCTACACTTCTCTTCCACAAAAATATGAATCCTAGTTTTTTCCAAAGTGCCAGGCATATGCCAGACATTATAAACATTTATTGAATTAAATAAACACCTTTATGTGCTTATTCTTATTATCTATTATCATGGTGAGTAATTTAGAGTTTTTTGCTTTTCTTTTTTTTTAGGTTTTTTTTTTTGGAGACAGGGTCTCGCTTTGTGGTTCAGGCTGGCCCTGAGCTCAGCCTCAAACTCGCATCACAATCCTCCTGCCTCTGCCTCCCGAGTGCTGGGATTACAGGCGTGAGCCACCACGCCCGGCACTGTGGTATGTGGTACTGGTTGCTCCTGGGTGTGGGTCTCCACACCCAGTATTGTTATGTGGTTACCGGGGAATCGAACCCGGGTCCTTGCGCTTGCGAGACAGGCGCCGGAACCACTGAGCTAACTCCCCGGCCCCCTTGCTTTTCTTTTTTTAGCTTTTTGAGAAGGTCTCTTTCTGTAGCTCAGGCTGACCTTGAGCTCAGGACAATCCTCCTGCCTCAGCTATCAGTACATGTACCCCACCACACCTGGCAAAATTTATTTTATTTTATTTTTTAGTTTTCTGAGACAAGGTCTTGCTATTTAGTTCAGGCTGGCCTTGAACACATAGCAGTCCTCCTGCCTCAGCCTACTAAATGCAGATTTATAGGCCTGCAGCACCACCACCCACAGTAATTTAAACATATTTAATAAAGTGTTTTACCATTTATAAGAGTTATGATTCAAATTATTGTGAATATTCAACTTTTTAAAAAATATTATCACAGTAAAAGACATGTTACCACTAATCCTTCTCACAGTATTGCCCCTCATTTTGAACATACTTATCCCATCATCCTGGCTACTTCCCAGAAGTCCTGTTCTAAGAGCATCTTCACAAGGTATGATTAAAAAATACAAAGAATGCTGCTCTACAGTACCACCGAAAGGAAAAGCAGGCTTATAAAAATATTACATGTCCTCATCCACCTTAATCACCAGATCTGTCGTCACTACGTGACTTCTGGCTCTTCCCCAAAGTCAAAATTGACCAGGAAAAGGAAACATTTTGAAACTTGATAGCAGCACAAGTAAAGATGTTCACCAAAGAAGACTTCCAGAATTGCTTCAGAAGTGCTAAGAATGATGGGCTGTATTTGAAGTGAGGGGAATATTTTGGAGGTACTAGCAGGAATGTGTCTTTTGCTGTTTTTTGTTGTTTTGTTTTGTTTTTTGAGGGCCTCAATATGTAGTTCAGACTAGCCTTAAACTCACTATGTAGCCCAGGTTGGGCTTGAACTCCCAGCAATCCTCCTGCCTCAGCCTCCCTAGTGCTGGGATTAAAGGCATGTGCTTCCACGCCTGGGTTGCTGTATTTATTTATTTATATAAATATACATATGTATATTTTTTGATACCAGAGATCGAACTTGGGACCTTGGGCTTGTGAGGCATGTCTTGGACCCACTGAGCTAAATCCCCAGCCCTCAGAATATGTTTTGTTTTGTTTTGTTTTAGACAAGGACTTGCTTTGTGGTTCAGGCTGGCCCTGAGCTCAGCCTCCAACTCACATCACAGCAATCCTCCTGCCTCTGCCTCCCGAGTGCTGGGATACAGGCGTGAGCCACCATGCCTGGCACTGTGGTATGTGGTACTGGTTGCTGCTGGGCGTGAGTCTCCATGCCCAGTATGGTATGTGGTTACCAGGGATTGAATCCGGCTTCTTGCACTTGCAAGACAGGTGCTGGAACCACTGAGCTAAATCCCCGGCTCATTTTCTTTTAGTTTTTTTTTTTTAGGTTTTTTGAGACAGGGTCTCGCTTTGTGGTTCAGGCTGGCCCTGAGCTCAGCCTCAAACTCACATCACAATCCTCCTGCCTCTGCCTCCCGAGTGCTGGGATTACAGGCGTGAGCCACCACGCCCGGCACTGTGATATGTGGTACTGCTTGCTGCTGGGTGTGGGTCTCCACACCCAGTATTGTTATGTGGTTACCGGGGAATCCAACCCAGGCCCTTGCGCTTGCAAGACAGGCGCCGGAACCACTGAGCTAACTCCCCGGCCCTCTTAGTTTTTTGAGGCAGAGTCTCGCTCTGTAGTTTAAACTGGCCCTGAGCTCACTATGTAGCCCAGGCTAACCTTGAACTCACAGCAATCCTCCTGCCTCTGTCTCTAAGTGCTGAGATTATAGGTATAATCCCTGGCCCCGTTCAGATAATTTCTTAAGAAAATGATAGAAGGTCTGAGGATTTAACTCAGTGGCACTGCACCTGCTTGGCAAGCACAAGGTCCTGAAAAAAAAAATGGTGGATAGGCCCTAGGATGGAGATTCAAACAAAAGGAAAGAAAGAAAATAGGGTGAAAAGTCAAGCAAACTTATACAAAGGAAGGGCAGGGCTGGGGATTTAGCTCAGTGGTTCAGTGTCTGCCTGGCAAGCGCAAGGTCCTGAGTTCGATGCCCAGTAACCACATACCACAGTGCCAGGCATGGTGGCTCATGCGTATAATCCCAGCACTAGGGAGGCAGAGGCAGGAGGATTGTGGTGAGTTCGAGACAGAATTCAAGACCAGTGAGACCTTGTCTCAAAAACAAAACAAAACAAAACAAAAACAAATGTAAAGGCAAAATTTGACTTAATCCAGAGAGGAAAAAAATAGAAAGAGATGCCAGGAAATTGTGGATGATGTACCATTTAGGGTACAGCTAGTTAGTAAAGCTTTTTGTTTGTTTGAAACAGGATCTATGTAGTTGAGGTTGGCCTTGAATATGGGGCAATTCTCCTATCTCAGCTTTCTGAGTGCTTTTATTTCAAACCTGTGCCATCACACTCACCTTGTAACAGAGCATTTTTATTTTTTATTTTTACTTCAATTTTTTTAGACAGGGTCTCACTATGAAGTTCAGATTGGCCTCCAACTCGCTGTGTAGCCGATGCTGGCCTCCAACTCATGGTGATCCTCCTGCCTCAGCTTCCTGAATGCGCATATTACAGCTGTGTGCCACCACCCCTGACTAACAAAGCATTTTTTACTTCAGTCTGAAGAAGGATTTTGGACATGAGTACATAGACAGTGAAGGCTTTTTATTTGTGCAGAAAGGAATGGCAATTTTATGACACAAATAGCATTTTTTTTTTTTTAAATTCTAGGGATTAAACTCAGTCCCTTGTGCTTCCAAGGTAGGCATGGTACCACTTGAACTAAAATCCCTGGTCCTAATAAACATCATTTTTATAAAATTAATTTGACAAATGCAGCCAGGAGTGGTGGCTCACACTTGTAATTCTAACACTTGGGAGGCAGAGGCAAGAGGATTGCTGTGAGTTCGAGGCTAGCCTGGACTACATAGTCAAGGATAGCCTGAACTATATAATGAGACCTGTCTCCAAAACAAAACAAAAAAAAAAGAGAATCTGATAAATGTTTGAAGTGGACAAAAATGATCTGAAAGAGACAAATACGGAAGTTACTGTAGTAATTAAACAGAAAGTTTCAGATCATCGTACTTACAATGAGAATGGATAGAGAGAACTACTACAACAGTCCATTCAAAGAGGCATCCTGCTAGTGATTGCCTAGACATGTGGTAAAAGGAAGAAATCAAAATGAACCCTATAGTTTGTAGGCTAGAAGACTAAGAATGGAATGGTGGCAGCGCTGTTTATAGAAATGGGGAAGTTGGAGGGAAGTTGGAAGTCAGCAGGAAATGCACTTGTGTAGGGGTACGGGAGGGTGCGGACAGCTGAGAAGTTACGGATCTAACAAGTCGGATGTTGCACCTAAGGAGTTGGATGTTGCACCGCCTGAGGTGACGCGGGATTGATCCAGGAGTCTTGGAAGCTACTGACAGCTGAAGTTGGCACTCGGCTTGAAGGAAGATCAGGAGCAAAGGGTCAGAAGCATATTTGGAGTTGAAAGGACACTAGCGTAGTTATAAGGCTGGTCGTCTGTTAAAAAGATAAAATTCTGCAAATGTAACTCAGAGTATCAAGTGATCACAGTATAAGGGAAACAGATTGATTGGAGGTGTATATAGGAAGTTAATTTACCAGAATTAAGAACAGAGTCAATAAATTAAAAACAAGGGCTTGGGTACTGTTTCGTGTCAGTGTGTGGTTAGTGTGCCTGAGGCCCCAGGTTCGACCCCCAGCACCAAAAATGACAGTGATGATGATAAAAACAGCAAAGGACTGCCAGAGAAAGAAGTCAGAAAAAGACGGGATGATGTGAGGCTGAAGACCCTGGGGGTAAATTACAAAAACGAAGGAGCATATCCAGGAGTGCTGTGAGTGGGGGTGTCCTTCTAGACACAGCAGGTGCTCAGGATGCACCAGGCCCTGGGCAACCCTGGTGCAGAGAAGAAAGAGAATGGGGTGGTGAGGAATGTCAGCTACTGTGCAGGAGTCTTTACATAAGCAGGAAGACTGAGTACTTACATTGGCCCCAGGAACATCTCTGTATGACAAAGCTTATTTATTGCCCCTGTCTTAGTTACTTTCCCATTGCTGAAACAAAGTATCCAACATCCACAAGATCAAGGAGGTACTTGTGTGTATGCTTTTGAATGTGATATCCTAGCACTTGGTAAAGACACAAAACCCATCCCACCTGTCCTGACCACTCATCTTTTCCCCTTTCCTACTTCTAGGGCCTTCTGAGCAGTTTATTTTCTTATGTAAACCAGTCATTAGAAAATGAGAGCCAGGCATGGTGGTGCAGGCCTGTGATTCTTGCACTTGGGAGGCTGAAGCAGGAGATCACAGCAAGTATGAGCCCAGCCTGAGAGACATAGGGAGTTCCGGGCCAGCCTGGGCTACTGAGCAATACTTTGAACAAAACAAAACAAAAGAAAGGGAGAAAGGGGAAAAAAAAGGAGCTACAAAGGAGCAAAACAAAGACACTGAAGCTGGGAGTGGTGGCACATATCTGAAATCACAGCACTTGGAAAGCTGAGACAAGACAATCTGCAAGTTTAAGGCCAGCCTGGGCTAGTAGTGAGTTCAAGGTCAGCCTGAACTAGATGGCCAGACCTTGTCTTACAGAAAACAAAACAAACAACCTAAAAAAGAACATTGAATAACTTCGTGTGTGCGTGTGTATGTGTGTGTGTGTGTGTGTGTGTGTGTGTGTGTGTGTGTGTGTAACTGGGATTGAACTCAAAACCTTGCACTTGCCAGATGGGTGCTGTGCTGCCGAACTAATTCCCCAGCCCTACATTGGATAACTAACAGCAGGCTCAGGTTCAGGGGTGGTCAGACAAGAACTTGCCCCTTGTGAGCACTGAGGCCCAGCCCTTCTGTGTGGTGCCCAAGGCCTTTGTTGGCATGGACCAGCCATGGGAGAGCAGAGGATGCACAGCCTTGATGGCCTCTGCCACTCTTCACATGTCTGACCTAATGTGTTACATAAGAAAAAAAGATGGGCCGGGGATTTAGCTCAGTAGTTCTGGCGCCTGTCTTGCAAGCGCAAAGACCCGGGTTCGATCCCCGGTAACCACATACAATACTGGGCATGGAGACTCATGCCCAGCAGCAACCAGTACCACATACCACAGTGCCGGGCGTGGTGGCTCACGCCTGTCATCCCAGCACTTGGGAGGCAGAGGCAGGAGGATTGCTGTGATGTGAGTTTGAGGCTGAACTCAGGGCCGGCCTGAACCACAAAGCAAGACCCTGTCTCAAAACAAAACAAATAAATATCTATATCTATATCTATATCTATATCTATATATATATATATATATATCTCAAGGGCCAAGGATTTAGTTCAATGGTACCTGCCATGCCAGCTGGCGAGCTCAAGATCCTGAGTTCGATTCCTTCCCCCACTACCAAAAACAAAAAAAGAATATGGCCCCACATCTAGAATGACACCCCCACTCACAGCACTCTTGGATACACTCCTTCATTTCTACAATTTGCCTCCAGGGTCTTCAGCCTCACGTCCTCCTGTCTTTTTCTGACTTCTTTCTCTCGCAGTCCTTTACTGTTTTTATCATCATCACCATCCCTTTTGGTGCTGGGGGTTGATCCTGGGGCCTCAGGCACTCTAACCACACACTGACACAAACAGTACCCAAGCCCTTGTTTTAAAAAAAATGCATCTCAGCATTGGAATATAATGCTTTGATGTTCAGTCATCTACTGACCATTCTTTACAAGAAAATGTTTATGGCCTAACATATACTTTTTTTTTTTTTTTTTTTAAGACAGGGTCTCACTTTGTATTTCAGGCTGGTCCTGAACTCAGCGATCCTCCTGCCTCTGCCTGCAGAGTGCTGGGATTACACACCCGGCACTGTGGTGTGCAGAACTGATTGCTGGTGGGCGTGAAACTCCAGCCTGGCATTGTTATATGTGGTTGCCAGGACTGAACCCGACTTTGGGTTTGCAAGGCAGGTGCTGGAACCACTGAGTTAAATCCTGGCCCAAGATTTATATTTTTTATTGGTTTAATCTTCCTGATGACTTGCAGACATCTCAGATTCAACATACCTAACTAAAACTAGTCATTTTTCTACATTACACTTGTCAGTATTTATATTTTCAATATTCTCAATTATTCTATATTCTCACTGTGAGTTCATTGCTGATCTACAAAGTTAGATTAAAATAATAATAACCCCTGTAACATTGTGTTTCT
>PVIR01045045.1:0-10908 GCA_004026965.1 Petromus typicus
CTTTGCATCTAGCATCTATCTGGTGATGTACATGAGAAACTCTCTGATGGATGGATACAGCAAATATTTATCTTTGTAGGTCTGTGTCTGACTCTCAGTGATCAGATCTTTGTAGATAAGTGCTGTGTTTACTTGTTTCTAGACCCACTCACAAAATGTAGTGCCTGGCACAAAACAGCTGCTCAACAAATGTTTCATAAAAGAGTGGAGAAGAGAAAAATTCAACAGTGACAGAGTAGAATCAATGCAATGTAATCCTACTGCATCTTGGTGCTAAGATAATTATGCCAGAAACTCAGAGAAAAAGCTTTTCAATCCATCTGCGAGATATTTACTGGGCAGGGGCTGCTGATAGAAAACTCTGCTGCTCCAAGGAGCGTTCCTTGAATACCACTGGCCAGAGCCATCACAGCCAACTCTGGACTCCATTGCTGTGGCATCCTACTCACCTCCCTGACACAGTGTTTTGCGGACACCTCTTCACATATTTTGTGACCTTCTTAGCTGCATCCAGATCCTTAGCTCAATAATAAAACCACAGATTTCAGACTGGGAGGTGCCTTAGTTCAAATCTTAGCTTTTTCACCCCTGAGTTATATGTGTTCTCTATCTATTTTGCATGCTTCAGTTTCTTCATTTTAAACATAGGAGCTGTGCTAACACTTTTATAGTTTCCATAAGGAAGAAATGAGTTAGTACATGCAAGATACCTGATGGTTTTCAGCAGCTCTGAGCTATTTTCTTAGACCAGTGGTTAAAGATACACAACTCTTTGCACAAACGAAGCTGAATTTTAAGATAGTACTGGAGTTCAGACTGTTTTACAGATACCATTGTGAGGTCCTTCACCATGTCGGAGTCCCTGGAGTTTCAGAACACATCATTTAGAAGCTACTGATTTATACAGTGGGGAAGGGGAGTAATTATAAGGGCAGAGATGTGATGCAGTGATAGAAGTATGCTTGGGGAGCACAGATGAGGGAATTGATCCAGGCTTGAGCAAAATGTGAAGGCATGACTGATAGTAACAAGGGGCACTGGGGCAGTGGGGCAGTGGGGCACTCCTTGCAGGAGCAGGACTGGGAAAGCACATGGCAAACAATTTCCTGTCCCTGCCAAGGCAAGAAGTACAAGACCGGAAGTGGGGGAGATGGGGCTGGAGAGAAGGTCACGGGTCATGTGGCAGGAGAGGATGAGGAGGAACACTGCCATGTGCAGAAGTATCTGTGAATTGGCTATGGTTTCCAGAACTACATGCTTTAGTTTAAAGCTAAACAATTTTATATTGATGGGGATGAAAAGAAAACAAGCTTTGGCATTAACAAGGGACATCACTGAATGGATGTTTGTTACTTTTAACATGATGGAAAAGGGAAAATCCTCCCCAACGTTAGGCCAGTGTAGAACTGCTGAGAGTCAACAATATCAAGACATTGACCAATAGCTCTGTGTGTGGCAGTGGTGCGGATCTGCCATGATAAATGAAGGCTTGGTCACAAGGAGAGTCACCAACCAACTGCACAAAGCTACCTTAGTGACACATGTGTTCTGTTTCTAGCTAAGAACGATTTCTTCAAGTCCCAAATGGTGAAAATTCAGCAGACTTGCAATTAATGGGTGTGCTTAACTCCAGATGTGACTACTGGTAGTTTAAGAAATACCAATTCTGCTGCCTCCCGGACCTGCCCCTGGGGCAGCTGGAGCTGAGGAATGTGCTCAGAGTGGAAGGGGCCTCCACGGCTGGAACCCGGAGTGCTGGCAGCTAGACTCTATGTGTCAGTGTTTCTACTCCTCCCCTGCTGTTATATTAATATAATGAATTGATCACAGGTGCATCAAATGAGGTTTAGATGATAGCTGGGAGCTCTGTTACCTAAACAGGCCAAATTAGCAAGAGCAGATGCAGCCGGCAAACAACAGTCAAGAGCAAAGCTTGAGTTAATGAAGGTCAGAGCTCACATTTGGCCTGGATGGACTTCACAGCAATGGGATTTGGCCCCTTCCTTAACTCTAGTTTGCAGAGAAATGCTCTCTGCCTTCACTTTCATGGGCCCAGGGGAGATATGGGCTTCTTTCTCCTCACCCCATGCAATGTGAATAGGAGCGATGACACCCACAGATTAGGTCCCCTGAGAGTTGCACAGGTTTCCCCTGCACACAGTGGCTCCTAAGCACAGGACAAGTGAGGGCTGATTTACTCCCTGGGTTTTTCTTGCCACGCTGTGTTTGCCTGACTGTCTTCTCTGGAGAAAGAACACCTCTTCAAGGGGTGCACAGGTGCTGTCTGCCCAACAAGTGGTGCTCCAACTGTGACCTTCCAGGGGATGCAGGGGCTATGCAGATATTTTCTGCTAGCCTTACAAAGATCCTGTAAGGTGCACAATGTTAGAATCCAGCCTTGCAGATTAGAAACCCAAGGACCAAAAAGATAAAGCAATGGCAAATTTTACTAGAAGCAAAGCAAAGCTTTGATCAAACATTAAAGCTAATTCCACTTTCTCCGCTGACTTAAATATCATGGTTTCCTTTCCACTGTGGCTCCAGGAAGCGAATGGAAAAGGAAAGACAGGATATGTTGGCATGGCGGTTGGAGGACACTACTCAGGAAGCGAAGGATCTAAGTTTGATTTTTGCCCTGGGTAGAGCCATTTGCTTTTGGGTTATGAGGCCAGAGAGCCTGAGTCTGTTTTCTCCCATTTCCTTCCATAACTCAGAGTTGTACGACATATCCGATTTCCCAGTGTCTTTAGATTAATGCTTGAGAAGTCCAGTGGGCTCTTCCTTTGGTTTATTCTCTTCTGTAAGAGAATGTCAAGATTATTTTAATTTCATATGTTGTGGGCAGTGATCTGGCCAAATGTAAACTAAAACTGTAAAAATTTTTATATATTCCCTTATATACAATAATTATAATTCTGGAGAATATGCCAAATAAGTTATGAAGGAAAAAAAAAGAGTGCTGAATGCAAAGTTGTGACATATGGCATCATGACAAACCGCAGACACCTGCATGCCCCAGGATAAGCAAATGGTTATGTAAATTATAGCACATATATGCAATAGGAGAACAAATGTCTTTCAACTAGAAATACACTAAGTGTTTATGATATAAAGTTAGATAGCAGTGTAACTTTGTATATGAGTGGTATCACAATGATCAAAACCATTTACAGGCTGATTAAAAGAAAACATGACAAAGTATTTTATTTTGATTGAACTATTTTAATAGTTCATGAATAGTATATTTTAAAATTTTGAATTTTTTTTATTTGGCCTAAGGTAGGCAAATATTAGTATTTCAGAATCTAGTGAAGAAGAAATAATGTTGAGATATTTTCCATTTTATTTTTGCAGTAACTTTGGAAAGGTGTAGTTTATTTTACTCATTCTAGTGCACGTTTGCTGTAGATAGTGATGAAGTCTCTGGAATGGAATTGGGACATGTAGATGATGCACCCTAATTCCTTTTTTATTCCCTTTCTCTTTCCTCTCACCCCCTCCATCTCTTTCCCTTTGAGACAGACCTATCTTTCTACTTCCTACTATTTTTTATTTTGCTCCTTATTTATAATTTCAGTTTCTTATATGAGAGAAACCATGGAATGTCTGAGCTTGTGTGTCTGACTTATTTCACTCAGTTCTGTGTTCTCAAAATGCATCCTTTTTCCTACTTGTCAGTCAAGTTATCTTTCTCTATGGCAGAGCAGTGTTCTGTTGTGTGTAAATGTCATGTGCTCCTCATTCATTCCTCTGCTGATGGAAGTGTAAGTTGCTTCCCAGGTATATCTTATGAGTCTTTTAGAAAATATAAATATGTAAGTTTTAGGACACATTACCTGGATCACCAAAGTGACCCACCTTTTACTCTAAAGGTTTTCCTTAAAGCTTTTTTAAGAGTATATTTCTCTTGTGATTTTAAAAATATGATCTATGTATTCTTCATATAAATTTTAGAAGAAAAATATTCAAATAGTATTCCTTGGAGGAAACTTATTTTAAGATTTTTGTTTTATTTTAGCCTATAAATACTGAATTTCTTTTTTATTTTACATCCATACAGCTCACTTGATTATAGAAAGCATATTTCTGCTTAGCTTTCTTGTTTATTTGATTTTATATTATATTTCAGTTTTATAAACATATAATGCTTCATCTAATTCATCATTTAATTACAACTTAATATCTAATAAATAATTAAATTATTTTCAATATTTTGCTAAGTAATTCCAACATGGTCTTCATAATGTACAAATCATTGTCCAAATTTTGGACCATTTGTTTATGATACAGTTTCAGGACAGCGTAGATCTTTTCTATTAAACCAAAGTTTCTTTTTTTGTGAGCCTTATATTCCATGAATCTTTTTTTGTTTTTGTTTTTGGTGGTACCAGGGATTGAACTCAGGACCTTACCCTTGCCATGAAGGAATGATTCTACTGAGCTACATCCCCACTCGACATTCCATGAATCTTGAAATGAGCAAGGGTTACTCTTCTTGAATCTTTGTGGATTCACTATTAAGAAAGACAGTTTAGTGGGGCTGAGATGCAGCTCAGTAACAGACAGTATACCACATGCCTGAAGCCCAGTGTTCAAACCAAAGGGATAGTTCAGCTAGTAATAAAAACCTTAAGTAACAACTGTTATCATGAGAACCCTGTAGGCTTTTCTTCATTGCCTACTCACCTGAAATTTGACTAGAGTTCTGAAGCTAACAGACTTCAGTTCTATTTCCTACTACTTCTGATGTGAACATTAATTTTGCTGTTACCTAGTTTACTTCTAGATTTCCTCTCTTCATCTGGCTTCTGTCTTCTGTTTCATGGAGATCATGCCTTTTTGTACACAAAGAGTATGCTAGATAGACTTCCAAAATTATTTTTTCTAAAATTTTTCTCTGTCACAGATAATTTCTTAAAAGTCTTTTAAATATATAAGTCCTTATCACTTATTTATAGCACTTTTTCACTGTCCAGGTTGCTCATTTTTCTCTGTGCACTCCTCTTTCTCAGAAGAGATCCTTTCAGACCTAGTACTTTTCAGTGAAGGTGGAGTCTGGTTAGACTGACCTGACTTCTGCTACTGACAAGCTGGATTATAAACCTGAGGCTGAATGGCAGATTGAGGTTCAGAGAGATCCTAGTCTAGTACTCATCTCTACTGTATGTTTGTTAAATGCTTTTCCTCTTTACCCCATCACAAGGAGGCTGCCCCTCTGATAAGACATGCATCTGAGCAGCAGTCATCAGGGCTGAGAGCTGCAGGATGCCTTGCTTCTTTCTCTCTTGGGCAATGTTATTTGTGGAAATCTCACTGCCAAAGATTCTTGGACCTGCCATTAACATTTTTCCTTCCTTATTCCAGTGTTGTGGGTGTATGTGTGTATATATATATATATCTTAATTCTAAGTGTTATGTTAGGGGAGGAAAATGGAAGTTTAGGAATGGGACTCTAAGATACACTTTCCTCTTCCAAAAGTGAAACCTGTTGAGCAGAAGAATGTCTGGCTAGGTGAAACAGATCAGGAGTTTCCCAGTCACAGTGGGGACAGATGGGAAGGGGTACTTTCCAGAAGTATGAGGCATAACATGGTTGCAATACTGATTTTATTTTCAAATAATTTGGTGCTTTTAGTTAATGAGCAATTCTTGAATATTTACTAGCAATAGTGAATATTGGTATATCTTTATGGAATTTTGGACTTCCTGTCTTTCCTACAAGGTTGAGGGAAGCTTCATTCAATTATTTTTCTAGTATTATTATGAACTATAGACTTCTGATTATGCTAACTTATTAACAATTTTGTTGAATATAAATGCAAACCTTTGTGGGGTTTTTTATTTTAGATTTACTTTGAAATCTAACACAAAACCTATTGCCAGTGATTAGATATTTTAACACAAGATTCACTATCTTTCTGATTTTGACTCATTTCATTTATCTGTCAATCTTCATCTTTGTTATTAGTGAGAGGTGCTATATATTTTCAGTAGCTTTCAACAATTTCTTCACTGAACACTTAAAGTAAATATTGGCAGCTTTGACTACTTGATATGAGAAACTGTGGATGAAATCAAACATTTATCTCACAAAAGAGAAACAAAGAAACACCTGAGAGGTGATCAGTTAGTACAGAATTGTTGCCACACCCAGGTGAATAATTCTATGCTGTATATTTTAAGGATACAAAACTAGGAGTTCCAACATTAGATAACAGATTTTTGAAGGATTCTGTTGGCTTTTGCTCATTGTATCCACAGAAAAAAACATAGGCATTAACCACAGAAGATGTTCAGAAATGTTAGTCATGCGAAAGACATTTTGTGACAATGAAGTCAGGTTGAGGGTGGACTATCATCTAATGATGTTGCTCTATGAGGAATTTCCGGCTACAGAAAACTAAATGTACCAAATCAGATTTAGGTTTCTTCCAACTCTTTCTGGGCCCCAGGGCAGACTCAAAAGCAGAACCTCTCCTTTTCATCCCATATGCAATAGGATGATAGAAAAGTGAGGCCACATACTGGCTTTCTATCACCAATCCAGTGAGCTGTGTTAACCTTGAGTAAATGGCCTCAGTGTGCTAAAGAATCTTGCTGACTGTTGTGGTTCAGAGCTTTGTTGCTTCTTGCCTGGTCTATTAACATAGGTCTCCTGAGTGGTTTTCTGCCTCTGGAAATCAGTCTGTAACTCATTATCCATAATGTGGCTTGAGGGATCTTTCTAAAACCTGCTGTAATCATGACATTCATTGCTTCAAAACTCTTGCCCATAGACTAAGAATTAAGTCCTAACATTCATAGAATGTGGAGAAGGCAAGGCTGTGGAATCAAGCTCTGCAAAGGCAAGTATCTTTCAACTGTGGGAGCTGGATAGCCAGATATATCTCAGTTTTCTCATTTAAAAGTTTGGATAATAAATATTATTATCTCAGATCTATGGGAATAGATTATATGTATGGAGAGCACCATTTACTATATACACAGGCAAGCTGGCTGCTCCCTGAACTGACACTAATCTCATACTCAATATTACCATTGTTTTCCCCAGGAACTACTTAAGTGTCAAATGTCACTACTGATCGGTACATGTCATATCCCCTGTACCTCCAGATGATAGTTCATAGCTTTGAGCATGCTTTTCCTTCAATGTACTTGAAATATCCGTGGCTCCACATCTGTATTATGATGCCTGTTTTTGAAGTATCAACTCTTCATCTCCTATCTTTTCCTAATTGTACTATCTGTATTTTGTGAAGTTATCTCTCCTCTCAACTTTGGACCAATGATTGCTCTTTTCAGATATCTTTATTAAAGCAATTACAATATAAGTTATAATAATTTTATTATATTCTGATTTGTCTACCTCTTGGAAAACAGATTTTTGCGCTTGTTTGCTTGTTTTATAATCTCCAGGGCTCAGTTTAATTCATATTGGATGATACACAATAAAAAATGTTGAATGAAGGAACAGAAAATCATATTCTAGGGCCTTTAACCACAAAAGTAACTTTTCTTTCCATCAAGATAGCTATTTACCATGTTCTAAGACTTGTCATCTTAGATTATATAAACTTACCTCATTCCCTCTCACAACCTCATTTCCAGGGTAGTTATGAATTGTTCAGGTACTATAACATAGAAAAAACTGGAGTCATATTCACTATTGGTCAGTCAGAGAATACCAGGCACAGCAAACTCAACTTATGAGCTTCTTAGCAAGAAGTTTGAGTGAGTAGACACCTGGACACATGCATACACTCATCTAGGCTGCATAAAATTAAAGATAGGGGAATGCTCATGCTGGAGGACGTGTTCCCATCAGGCTCCAAGAACCAGTACAGTTAAAGAGATTCTCTTTTCCAAACGACACAATTTCCTGAAATAATCATTAGATTTTACTCTTCTTCTTTTGCACATTTGGAAAAATAGTCATTTTTATCACAGCAGCAATAATATTTTTATTACATAAACTAAAAATATATATGGTGCTACATAATGCACTTACATTTTAGGTTGTAATTAACACAAATTATGCAAGATTTATATACAATGTCATTAGACTCCTCAAGCATATAATTTGTGATTAAAGTAACAAAGATACTGATTAAATGAGAAAATTAATTTCTAGCATTTCTTTTGGTTTTTTTTTTATTAAAAACATATTTGAACACTCAAAAAGTTCAATCACAAAGTTGCAGCTTGGGTTTGAGGGTCTCACTTCTTCTTCTTGTAGGTATGCAAACTTCTAGTACCACGTGTGCTTCTGCTGAGAGGGTCAACTTTCAAGAAGATAGTGTGGGGCTCTTGTAGCCCCAAAATACACACACACAAACACACACACACACACACACACACACACACACACATGCACGTACACATCTAAACTGGAATAAATATGGCTTACTGGTCAGGAGAATATGCTTAAGTCTAATTTAAGACTTTCATCAGATTTTCTTAGAGATGAATACAGAAATTGTTCATACAGTTAGATTTCTGTGCATGTAATTTGAGTCGTGGAAATGAATATAAACTTTGGAATAGAAAAATAATTGAAACTCTTTCTCATTTATTAAAAGAATACATCATGTAAAATGATGATAAATATTCACAGACATAAATTTAATCTCCTAGACAATAAGGTTTTTGATGGTTCACAACTGCATCTTCTTGGTTTCTCTCCCTGTCTCTATCTCCTTTCCACTTCTACATTTTATCAATATGTTTCTATCACATTTTTCTTTCCTTTTACCTACATTTCTTTTTCTTTCTTTCCTTTCTATCTTCTTCTTTTTCTCTCTTCCTTATTCTCAGTCTTTCCTCCTCCCTCCCATTTTTTTCTTCTTCTTTCTTCCTGTTTTATTGAGTTTCTACTCTGTGCCAAACAGAAGATGCTGTGGTACATAAAACAGGCAAGACATGACCTCTATTCACAAGACACTTATAATAGCATTTTTAAATTGTATATTTTTTTCATAAATGTAATGATATAGAACCTGGAACCTAAGTTTAAGATAAACAAGGCGGCTAGAAATGGTGACTACCTTCCTAACCAGTATAAGAATTGTCTAGAGAGAGAGACAGACAGGAACAAGTCAAGAAAGTTCATCCAAGGGATGATGTGCTTTCTGGAGTCATGGAAGAGATGACCTTGCCTGGAAAATGTGGTTCCAACATTTACAACCTGTGGGTGCTTTATGAAATCTATTTCCTCACATGTAAAACAAGATTAGACCTGGCCTTTCGGTGTTGATGAGAGGATTATGGAGAATCACTGATGTATTTGGCCCCACAAATGAGACTAAGACATGTCCCATCTTGATCCCCTCATCCCTTCATCTCCCTCCAGGAAAAGCACATGCTCTGTCTACAGTAGCAGTCCCGACTGACACTGCTCTTGAGTTGCCTGCTTGATGTCGTGACCAGGAGTAACTGAATGGTTGTACAGAAATAGAATCACCAAAACACGTAGAAAAGTTTTTCTTGAAATTCTCTTCATACTCTGTTTGCTAAAGAAAGAGTATTAGGGCATTTGGAAAGTTTGATTCAATTAGAGACTTAAAAAGGAAAGTGAAGACTTCTGGGGAAGGGGGTTGGGTGGAGGGGAGGAAACTGTGACTTTGGTAAACTGGTTAGGTCTTCTCAGCCACTAAGCTACACCAGGGAAACATTGGGTTGGGAGCCACTTGCCCAGGGTTTGAATTCTGACTTCTCCATGACAAGTTGTATAAGGCTGCAGATGTTGTTTCTGTCTCTGAAATAGCACCGGATGGAAGAACTAAGGAGCAGCTAGACATTTTCTCCATCTTTGGAATCATTACACTCTGGTTGAGCTTCCTCTTCTTTCCCAACATGGTCAGTTGCCCACATCACAAAACCTTCCTATCCTTAGATGCTTGAGCTTTGTCACCACATGAAATGTTAGCATTGGCTCATCAATGAGAGAGGGACATTTGGCCAAGTCAGGACCCTCCAGGCCTTCTCTGAATCCCATCTTTTCTTGTCCTTGGGAGAACATAGTTAAGGACACAGGCTTTTAGTTCCTGGCTCTGTCCCTTCCTCTATGTGATACTAACCCAGAGCTTTGTTTTCTTCATGCCATATTTTCCTCACTTATAAAATGGGGATAATAGTAAAGAGTTGCTATGATGACCCAGTGCACTAGTACTTGTGCAGTATTTAGAGCTGTGTGTGGCACACAGGAAGCACTCAGCCGAACTCACATTCTGGTTTTCCTTGAGTACAATGATAGAATAAACAGGGCACAAGGCCTGAAGCCCACAAGGCCAATTCAAATCTGGAGATGTTGCTCGTATACTGTATGTCCTTCGCAGCATGATGTAATTTCTGAATCCACAGTTTCTCTTTTTAAAAAATGAAGGTTAATAATTGCTTCATCATCTGCTGGAAAGTCTGCATTCTGTTACTGGGAGCTGACTGTTAGGTGCCACTGAGACTAGAAAGTGAGGTGACTGTCTGAAGGTCCAACTGTAACATACATCAGAACTAAGCAGAGCTTTAACCACAACTCAACTACACACTGGCAGGGGTGAAGATGAGTGGTACTGTCCGAAGGAGTGGATGCAGTCAATGGAAGACAAAGAAAAGAGAGAACAAGGACAGTATCCAGGAGTCTGTGCAAGGCTGACATGAAGGGGAAGGGAGCCAAGGTCAAAGATCATTTCATCCCAGTTCTTTGGATCTGATTATTCTGTCCCAGAGAAGGAAATACAGTGTTCATATGTTTTCCCCATTCACTGGCTGGGTAACTCGTGTCATACCATTTCAGTTCTCTGAGCCTCAGGTTTCTCATCATGAAAACCAAGCAAGTTTCTGATAATTTGATGCCTTGTAACAGAATGGGCTGCTCACTGCTACCTTCTGCTGGAGTGACTTCTCATGAAAAGC
>PVIR01045046.1:0-10927 GCA_004026965.1 Petromus typicus
AACCTTGTATTTATTTTATTATTAATTTTTTCTGAAAAGATAATTTTCTAATATCTCAGGGACAATGATCATGAAGAAATCATTTAGGATAATTAAGGACAATGACAAGGAGAATTTCAAAGCCATAGATTGATAAGTCACCGAATTTGAACCTGGTAAGGCAGCAGAGGACTCACTGTGGAGTATGCCACTGGAACTATTAAGAGGGAAGGTAGACTTTTGGTCTTGAGAGACCTTGAACCTCACACAAAGACAGAGTCACAGCAACTCCTTGTCTCTCTGTGTTAAAGTCAACAAGTTTGTTCCTGAGCCTGGCTAGAGTGAGGAGGAAAAGCTTGTACTCCAGAGCCATGAAAGCCAGATGTTTCAATTCTGTCCAACATTTAGTAGCTGATGACCTCTGGCCAGTTAGTTAACTTGTCTGAACCTCTAGCTTCTCAGGCCAAGATTATGATTAAAAATAGTTCCTATTTGATTGAATTTATTTATAAATAGAGATACAGTATACACTAAGGATTAGCCCAGTACCTGATTATGATAAGCACACAGTGGTACTGAGCTATAATCATCACTATTATCTATAAACTTGGAGATAGCAAAAGCTACTTTGCAAGTTTTAAGAGGATTAAATGAGATGAAGTATGCAAAGTACTTAGAATGAGGTCCATCATACACTGCATACTAAATAATGTTGGGCAGCTTCTATGAAATGAATTAGCAGACCAGATTCTTTATATAGCAACTAAAAAGTGATAGAGGGCTCTTCCTTTTCTGGCTTCAAACTATGTAATGTCCTTCAAGGATTTTCCAAATGGTGAAGCAGAGACTCTCATGATAGAATCAGGAAGCAGGGACCGTGATTAGGTTTTTGGAAGGTAGGTACCTGCATGGTGTAGATTTTGCCTAGAAGGAAACTAAAGCTCAAAAAAAAATAAAAATAAATAAAAATAAAAATAAATTGCTTCAAGGACATGCAACTTGCAAGGCCCAGAGGCAAGATTTTAACCCCCATGAGCCGGTTTTTAATGGCTTTGCACTTGGGTACAATATTAGGTAAAATTTCCTCAGTTTTGATAGAAGTCTTCCTCCCTTAATTTTGCCTTAATCCTAGATATTTCTTACTTTGCTGGGACCTGGGACAAAGTTGGCTGGCCTTACTAGGATGGCAGTTTTCTAAGATAACTGCCTTGCCTTTCAAATTAGTGCGTCATAAAGTTAAGTATTGACTACAAAACTTAAAATTCAACAGATATGTAGAGGATGTCTGTGTGCTAGCTGCTCAGGGAAAGCAAGATACTTGGACAGAAAGGCAGTCTGGGCTGGTTTTAAGTAAGGCCCCCTGGGTGCCAGAGCACAAAGAAAAGGTCAGATGGAATGGGGAGGGCTTTAGAAAAGGGGCTCAGCTCATCCTGGAAAGCGTCTCCAAGCGGCCCTTGGGGAGAGGAAGCATCTGAGCTGGCCTTGACCGAGGGGAGGGTTGAACAGGCAGAGAAGGGAAGATGCAGGTGAACGCGGGAGTGGGCAGTGGGGACGGGAGAGGGCAGTGAGGAGGAAGGCTTGGCCAAAGAAAGAGGAGCAGAGATGCAGCTGGGAGAGCAGCTTGTGCTTAGGCCATTAAGTCCGGTCTTTAAGGAGCAGTGCTGCCACCGGTGACCTCCCCGAGAAGGAAATCAAGAAAACAGTGTCATCGTGGTAGCTCCATAGGTTAAATACCCAAGGATTAGCCTAAGATTTCCGGAATAAAAATGTAGTACTCTTAGAAAAAGAAATTGAGGGGCCGGGGAGTTAGCTCAGTAGTTCCGGCGCCTGTCTTACAAGCGCAAGGGTCCAGGTTTGATCCCCGGTAACCACATACCATACTGGGCGTGGAGACTCATGCCCGTTAGCAACCAGTACCACATACCACAGTGCCGGGCGTGGTGGCTCACGCCTGTCATCCCAGCACTCGGGAGGCAGAGGCAGGAGGATCGCTGTGACGTGAGTTTGAGGCTGAGCTCAGGACCAGCCTGAACCACAAAGCGAGACCCTGTCTCAAAAAACCCTAATAAAAAAAAAAAGAAAAAGAAATTGAGGAGGACAGTAGAAAATAGAAAGACACCCACTGTTCTCAATAACCAGAATCAATATAGTCAAAGTGGTCACATTACCAAAAACTATAAATAGATTGAATATATTTAAAGTAAAAATATTAATGGCATTCTTCATAGAACTAGATAAAACAAAAAATTTATATTGAGCCAGAAGAGATGTAAAATAGTCAAGCACTCCTGAGCAAAATGAGCAAAGCAGGCATTATAATCTCAGATTTCAAGTTATGTTCCAAAACTACAGAAAAACAACATGGTCCAGACACAAAAATGTACATATTGACTAATGTAGAAGAATTGAGCAGAATGAAACCCAGGCAGGGCAGGGGGTCAATTACAGTTCTATCCCATGAATCCACTTGTTCCTCTGTAAAGTTGCACACTTGCTATTCCAAATGCCTAACAGCTGATCTTGGAATCCAATTCTCAAGGCATGAAGGCCCTTGGATTCATTTAATCTAATCTTCATAACTGAGTTTTTACAAAGGGACCAAAAATACATGCTGGGGAAAAGACAGTGTCTTTAACAAATGGGTTTAGGAAAAATGGCTGTCCACACGCAGAATAAACCTGGATCTGTGTCTCTCAACCTGTTGTGAAGCCAGTCAAAATAATCACATACCTAGATCTAAAAGCAAACACTTCACCTACTGGGGGGGAAATGAGTAAAACTCTTGAAGACATAGTTATAGGCAAAGTGCTTTCTGAACAGAACCTCAATTGTGCAAGAAATAGTACCAAGAATCAACAAATGGCATTATGTCAAATTAAAAATCTTCTGCACAGTGAAGGAATCAACAGAGTAAAGAGACAACCTCAGAATGTGAAGAAAATTTTGTCAGCTGTTCCTCAGACAGAAAATCACTATCTAGGATATGTGAAGAACTTTTAAAAAATGACTCCCCAAAAATAAAAGAGCTAGTAAAAAATGGGCAATTGAAATTAATAGTACCTATCAAAAGAAGAAATATAAGTGGCCAACAAGTACACGAAAAACTGCTCAGCATCTTTGCCCACTAGAGAAATACAAATCAAAAACAACACTGAGATTCCATCCTACTCCAGAAAAAATAGCTATCATTACAGAACTTGAAATTAACAAATGATGACAAAGTTGTGAGGAAAAAAGCACCTTCCTACATTATGGGTAGGAATGTAAACGAGTGTAACCATTATGGGAGGCAGTGTGGACATTCCATCTGTCCCGCTTACGCCTCTCCTGGGTATTTCCCCGAAGGACACTAAATCATCATGTTATGGCGGTACATCCATGCCCACTTTTTATAGCAGCACAATTCATAATAGTTAAATTATGAAACGGGCTGTTTGTCATCGGCAGATGAATGGGTAAAGAAAATGTAACATCTATACTCCATGGAGTACTTCTTGGCCATAAAGAAGGATAAACTTATTTTTAGGAAAATAGACCTTAAGACTATAATGCTAAGGGAAATTAATCAGACACAGAAGGTTAGACATCGCATGGCTTCTCTTATATGAGAAATACAAAATGTAAGTAGTTTAAAGAGCAAAATAATAGATAATAGGAAGAAGAGAGTTAGACTCTATGGAGATGGAATCTGGGAAAGAGGTAGAGGGAAGGGCCGGGCAAGGGAAGTAAAAATGAGCAAGGTGGAATATGCATAAGCGTCAGTTCCCCAAAACAAACGTAATTATTATACACCATAAACATATACTAATAATTTTTATTTTTATTTTGTGGTATCAGAAATCGAACTTCCTTGTGCTTACAAAGCAGGTGGCAGAACCACTAAGCTAAATCCCTGGCCCTGATAATTTTCAAAATGGGGGCAATAAGTGGTGCTAATGGACATATAAGAGTAGTTTAGGGGCCAGGGATTTAGCTCAGTGGTTCCGGTGACTGCTTGGCAAGTGCAGGGTCCCGGGTTCGACCTGTGGTAACCACATACAACAATGCCTGGTGTGGCTCACACTCATCAGCAATCAGTACCACACACCACAGTGCTGGACATGGTGGCTCACGCCTGTGATCCCAGCAGAGGCAGAGGCAGGGGGATTGCTGTAAAAGGCCTCCCTGGGCTACATAGTGAGCTCGGAACCAGCCTTAACTATAAAAGCAAGACCCTGTCTCAAAAAAACAGTTGTTTAGGCGTGTAGACAGGAAGACAAGCCACAGTGACTTTCCACTCAGCAAATTTTGATAAATTCTATCAGGGACAGTCAGCATGGAGAAGGGGAAATACACATTTAAAATATTTAATGTAACTTAGAGCCCTTGTTAGAGTGGAAAGAGGAGGCCCAGGAGCATCCACACATTGAGTTTGAGCTTAGAAAGATACATAAAAGAAATCTAGCAAGAAGAATAGATGTCAGAGACAAGATAACACGCTGGGGACGGGTGAGAAATAGTAGCCAGAAATCATGATATAAAGCAAAAAAGGAGGCTCTGAACTCTAAAACTGTGCCTTCCTACAGATCATGCGTGTGGGCCTAAAGTAACATATATTCAGAGCTCATTAAAATACGAGCCACATGCACCATACTCCTGCCTATCTGAGCTAATAGACTAGCTGTTAAGGACTTTGATTAAACATTTGATTAACCAGATTTGCCCATCTTTTAGAATTCCCTGCAGCTCCGCTCAGCCCATTCCAGTCTGACCTTGGCTCTCATCACTTAATTGAGATTGCCCGGCAAAGGGCAGCGATGATTTTCTCATTGCAAATTCAAAGACCACTTGAATCTTTTAAAAAAATCACAATTGTATTTAATCATAAAAGTCAAGTAGTGCTGCAGGGTTTATCGTATTACAGGACACAGTTCCCAACTCTGTCTCTCCACTGCAATTTCCATCTCACAAGGGCAATGACTTTCAACTCTGGAACAAGGATGTTCTTCTGGATGAACAGGACTGTGCCTAGTATTTTTCGGTCGTTGTTTTGCTTGCCCTGTTCTGCTGGGTCCACTCCCTACCTTCTCTCTGCCCTCTGCAGGGGAGACGCACTTGCAGGGACAGTACTGGTATCAGGGGTTTATGAATGGGTGCTTTGTCTCCCAGCTGTGCTCACCGTCCTGCAGTTGGGAGACGGAAAGGGGAGCTGGCGAGGGGAGGGGGTCCACTCTCAGGGCTTGACTGATGCTGGCTGACTCCCTGGGGAAGCCGCTGCGGGCCTACTCTGTTTGGCTCAGTGTAGCTCAAGGACCACGCGCTCCGTGTGTCGCTTTGAGCTTGGGACTGGCAGCAGCGCAGTTGCTTCGAACGAAGCCCTGTGCTGCTGAACTGCTGAGTACGGCTCCACATACCCCCCTCTCTGTATACAGTCCTTCTGCAAATGGGCTGTCCCCAAACTTCCCGTTCGGAGTGTGCCACCCTCTGTGTCCTGCTGTGACCCCGACTGGCAACTTTGCTGTGGAAAATAAAGGTTCAGTTTTCTTACCCACTCTCTTTGTCCCACAGGACGCATAAATCCACACACAGCTCCTACGATGAACGAATGCTTGGGTACGTCGCAATCCTGGGTTCCACTGTGACAGCGCTGGGGATGAGGTTGGGGGAGATAATTAAGCTAGATAGTCATCAGGAGGGCCTTGGTCTAAGGAGACTGGTGTTTGTACAACAAATCCTAGACAACTTGCTTCGCCTCACCCTTGGAACGCACGCACGCGCACGCATGCGCAATCACAGTCACTGTGAGAACAAGGTTAGATGGGAGCTATCTACGACCTAAAAGAGACCTTAGAATAAAAACTACCCTGACAGTCCCTTGACCTTGGAACTGCCTTGCTTCCAGAAATCTGAGAAATACATTTTTTTGAAAGCCATTTAGTTAAATTTCGTTATGGCGGCCTAAACTAAGCTATTCCTCTTCCCAATCTGCCCAATCTATAGAGATCTTAATTTTGGGGTGTATCAATAATTATGTTAATAACATTCAATAAATATTCCTACCTCTGACTTTTTAATGCATGATTCTTCTCTAGGATAATTTTTATTTATTAGAGAAAGTAGTCCCCTTAGTTTTTGTTTGCTTAGTCTCTAGGTTCCTGCTGCCCATTACTAGTCTATCTCCAGAGACCGAACCTAAGGCCTCTCAAAGCAAAGCACGCCTGCGGTTAGCTCCGATCTCAGTTCCCCGTTGTATCTTCTTTAAATGTTGTTCTTTCTGGGCTGACTCTCTAATTTTGTCATTTATTTTCTCTTTTAATAATCTGCTTTCAAAGGAATTTTTGCTCGCTATCATCTCTTAATGTTTTCATTATATTTTCACTGGTTGTCATACTCTGACTTTTGAAGAGCTATTTCTCATTTTCTAGATGTTCCTACTTTTTAGCCTCCTGTCCTTTTCCAGGAAATTCAGTATCTCTTCTTATTTTCCAAAGAATGCTAAAGTTGTGTATTTTAATATGCTCCTTATGTCCTCAGGGCTGCTTATAAAAGTGGCCATATTAAAACTATCTTTCCATCTTGAAGATTTTTTTTTTTTTTTTAGGTTTTTTGAGACAGGGTCTCACTTTGTAGTTCAGGCTGGCCCCAAGCTCAGCCTCGAACTCACATCACAGCAATCCTCCTGCCTCTGCCTCCCGAGTGCTGGGATTACAGGCGTGAGCCACCACGCCCGGCTCATTTTGAAGGTTTTTAAAAATTAAGTGACTTTAGGCTGAGCTTCTTTTGTATTCAAGAGTGGACGACGAAACATTATTTGGAAACTGACTGAAGGGGCAGGTGAGGTGCAGGCTCCGATGCGGGGTGAGCCGGCTGGACTGCGGGGTGGGCCGGCTGGACTGCGGGGTGGGCCGGCTGGACGCTCTCACGGGGCTCGCGGCGGCTCCCTCAGCGGCCAGGCCGCCCTCCTCCTTGGAGCAGAGCAGGAGCGGGTTGACAAGAGGCCCTTCGGTGACAGTGATGTTCATTTGCCTCCTGGGCCTTGGTGTGCAGCCTTCTCCTGATGTTCCTCTATGCGGGAACTTTTAGGTTTCTGCTGGGCTGAGGGACAAAAAATTTCCCAGCTTCTTGTGTATATGGCTGCTCCTTTAAAATATATTCAAATACTTATTTTGTTTTTAGCTCAGTTGTATCTTCACCATCAGAGGCACCTCCCGACTCTCACGCTTGGAGTAATTCTGAGCTGCTCCCCTCCAGGTTGGTCTCCAGCGTTCTCCCGTCCACTTGGTAAGTTATTACACCCCCGTCTGCCTCCGGTCTTACATCATTATTGTGCCTCTTCTTCTCCCGCTGACTTTGAGCTTTGAGGCGATGTCTTTTCAAAAAAACACTTTAACATTTATGTCAGAGTGCTTTTGTTATAAAGTGGCCATAATTATATGTTTGATCTATTACATAGTGAACAATTTCTTGTCCTTAATTTATTTAACTTTGCTGCTACGTTGGAAACGCTAGAACACTCATTCTAGAAACTTTATTTTTGTTATGGCTTGGGTCTAGATGCCCCCCAAAGCCTCCTGTGGTCATAGGTGGGGCTTTTGTAGAGGGGCTGGATCCAAAGTATTGGTTTGGTGCAATCCTAATACCAGAAGCCTGGATGCATTACAAGGGACAGAAAGAGGCTTGTCTAGTTCGTCGCTCGCTCTGCTACCTTCTGCCTGCTGTTTGTACGTTTCTCTCTCTGCAGTGCCCCTCTGCCATGCCACCTTGCCTTAGGGCCAGTCAGCTATGGACTGAAACTTCTACAAACTGTGAGCTAAATAAACTTTTCCCCTTAACTTATGGCTGCTGGGTATTGTGTCTCAGTAATGAGCAAAGTAAGACCATCATCCTTTGGCTACCAAGGCCACAAGACTTTTTTTCCTCTTGCTAAATCATCTAACTTTTTTCCTTTGTTCTTTCTGTCCCAGTTGCTTGCCCTTACGTGTTGTTGCCCAGGTCTTTGTCCGGAGCCTTCTTATATTTTCATGTATACATTTTCTATAGATAACATTACCTCCTCTCATGGATTTAAACCATTCTTTAGTCCATAGATTAGCAAATTATGTCTTTGTCTACACATTCACATAAAACTAGATACTAGACAGAGGACAAGAAGACCATGTCTACCTATTCCTTAATTAAGTAACACAAACATCCTGGAACCAACACAGTTCTCCTTTTGGATAAAGAAAACAGAAGGAATGAGCTGGAGCTTTTATCAGACATGATGGGCAAAGCTTAGCTGTCCTAATAAGCGGTCCTATAGTGGAACCATATGCTGTGAGTGGCCAGACAGCTGTTCTGTATCCGATCACTACTCAAGCTCTTTTCAGTTTCATACAGAACACGTGCAGGGGCTTCACTGTGAGAGGAAAGGACCTGCAGAGATGAGCACAGGCATCCGAGGGGCACTCCCAAAGAGGTCATGCATCCACCCCAACTCAAAGGGGCAGGTGGGAAGAATCCTCTTGAGAATGGAATAGCTTCTGCAGCAGTAATCTGTGGCACTGATAGAGTTTTAGGCCTTAACTGGAGAATCTGACCAAAAGGTAACTTCTAATTTGTATACTCCTGTTGTCCAGCGTGATGACCAGCGCAGAGAGGTTGTATGTGGAATTCCGATGTGTATTAGCAGATGATGAGTCTCTTTGAGGAAGTGTTTAGAGACACTTGCTCTCTTGTTTTCCTTCCAAAACAAGAAGGAACATGCAAACCCTTCCACTGACTTTTCTTTTGGTCATAAAACTGCAATAGTTTTTCAGAAATAGTACTTTTTTCATCTCCATACTTGAGAGCCTCACTGAGCCTGAGGTTAAAGTTGAAAGAGAAGGCTCTTCAAAGCCTTCCTGAGTTTATTTACCTCGAGGAAATCCCGCCCAGGGCAAACTGGAAAGGGAGACCTGCCAATGTGGCCTTGAAAGAGTCAGCAGGGTGTATGTGTGCGTGTGTATGTGTATGTGTGCGTGTATGTGTGTGTGCGCGTGTGTGTATGTATGTGCGTGTGTATGTGTGTGTGCGCGTTCGTGTGTGCGTGCGTGCATGTGGGGGTGTGTGTACATGTTCCATAAGGAGACTGCCATTTCAATCTGTAGACTAACGAGATCATCCTCACCACCGTGAGTGGGCCTCATCTGAGACACCAGCCATCCACCTTGCTTTGCTCTCAGATGCTGGCCCTTTCGGTACTTCCCTTACATCACTGGGCCTGATTTCCAAGGACTTTCAGCTCGGGGCCAGGTCTGTGCCACCAGCTTACAAACAGCAGATGCTGAAACTTCTCAGCCTTTGTAATTCACGAGCCACTCCCTCACAGTAAATCTCTTCATATGTCTCTGTGTGCCCTGTTGGTGCTGTTTCTCAGAGAACTGACATTTTATACTACTGAGTTTTTCAAACTATTTCCCTCCCTTTTTAAAAGCCTTCTTTAATTTCTGTAATAAACTTGTATCACCTTTATTTTGAAGCAGCATCTTACTCCCTATGACTTTAATGGGGTGAGGCCTTCTGGGATGGATGTACTACAGTGAGCACTTGGTGAGTGAAGGGGGCAATAAGGAAACTGCGGAAGTGTGGGCAGAATAAATGAAGTTTTCCCTATGCATATTAAACATTTCAGCAGTTTTACAGTGGACAGCAGCAGCCTGTTTTGGAACACTGTAAGTGGCGAGGCAGCAGGCAGCCTGTGCGCGGCCAGCAGCAGGGATGTTAGGGACTCCGGAGGGTATTAATGATGCAGCCTACCACAGAGTGAGGGCTCAGCAGCAGTGTTCCACTAAGAGGACACTGTGGTTATTAACGAAGGTGTGACACGTGTCATCTTCAAAGTGAAGTGCAGGCTGAGCTGAATGTAGGCTGAACTTGCCCTCCTGCTGCTTCCTCTTCTGTGACCCTCTCCGGTCTGTTAGTGTTGCATCTTCTGTGCCTTCGTATTTCCTCGGAGCCTCCTTTTGGCCACATAATCTAGACCTGCATTGTCCTAAACTTCCCCACAGCTCCATAAAAGAACCTCAACTCCTCCCTCCCCCACTTCCCCTGTTTTTTCCTTCAAAGAAAGGAAATAGAGGGTCCCATTAATCTACATCTAATGCATAGGTAAGCATTTCTCAAACTAGGGGTCCATGCACATAATCCCAGAGTTTTGAGACGTCTGTGGGAAGTAGACGATAGCTAATATGTGTTGAAGTATTATGTGTCAGATGCTATCTTCACTTGAGTATCTGGTTTCACTGTAACCCTATAAGGCAGAAGCCTATATTTCTATTCAACAGGTTAGCAAACTTAGTACCATGACTTTATCTCACCAGACACCAGAGTTATCATGGAATGTTGATCTATAAGTTCTAAGTTATACGGCTAGTAAGCGGTGATGTGCGGACTCAAATCCAGTTGGTCTGGGTCTACAGCTAATGCTTTCAGCCACTCTGCAGTGATGTCATAGGGGGTCAGCTGGAACCAAGAGGACATCATGCATGTGTCTGTCAGTTGTCCGGGGTGCCCTTCTCTAAGTGGTCTTTCCAGTAGGATGCCACAGACTTCATTATACAGCAACTGTATCCAAAAGGGCAAATTCCACACGAGAATTACCTGGTAGCACAGAAACCTTTCGTTTTGCTACCAGACTGGGTCATGGAGCTGACAGGCTTATAGACCAAGTTAAGATGCTTAAGTCACCTTGTGTGTGGCAATTCAAATTCTTTGGCACTGTTCCCTCAGAGAGTTGTGTCCTGCCCCTGAATCTGGGCTGACGCGCTCCTTAGCCAGTGGAACACAATGGAAACAGTGTTGCATGACTTTTTTTTTTTTTGAGACAGGGTCTCGCTTTGTGGTTCAGGCTGGCCCTGAGCTCAGCCTCCAACTCACATCACAATCCTCCTGCCTCTGCCTCCCGAGTGCTGGGATTACAGGCGTGAGCCACCACGCCCGGCACTGTGGT
>PVIR01045047.1:0-11007 GCA_004026965.1 Petromus typicus
CAATGCAAATGATAGATTGGACTGTTGTAAGAGAGGACCGGAGTCTTAATTCCTTAAAGCAATATGTTTTGATTCCACTTAGTCTTGTGACCCTAGTCGCTATTTTAAAAATCTCTAACCATGGATTCTGGGAGGTTTTGGGTGTGTGGCTCCAAAACTCCCTTACTTCTGCATCTCTGTGTCAGACACACCTCTGGCCAACACACTCACCTATATATTTGAACCTCACATGTGCTATTTTCTTTGTCTTCCTTGTATTGATAGTTTCCTTGTTTGAAAAAATTGTTATACTTAACTCAATTCCTGTTACATGTGTTCTAGAAATAATTTGGGCTTTAAAAATTATAGTGATTCTCCATTCTAAAGTTTTAAGGTATGCATCGTTAACAGGTATACATTTATACCAGGAAGTACCATATTTATATTAATTTTATTACCTGGTGTAGTCCAGCTTGAGCATGGGGTTGTGTGACAGCACCTGTCACATCCACATGTCCCTAGTTGTGCCTGTGTGTCTCCTGGATAGAATTTAGGGAAGAGGAATGTTTGGGGACGTCTGGGCATGAATCACAAACTCTGGCAGGCATTAAGATGAGTAGCCTGAGCTTTAACACATGCACCAGGTCATTTCAACGACACAGTGTCATTTGTGAGCACATGTACAGCCACATAGGTTCACATGTTTAGGTTGTTTGCTCGCTGTTGACCAAATCAAAGGAGCCCATATGTCTTAATAAAAAGGAAAAAGAATTACTATTACATTCTTCCTATTTCACAATATCAACTGTACATACTAGAACTTATTTACACCTTCATTTTCTCCTATCAGAGAAAAGATGCAATATTTACACATCTGTGACCTATTTATTTCACTTATAGAATGTCTTGAAAGTACATCCATTTGAGTATGATAACAATAAAAAAAAGGAAACAAAGCTTATGTATATAGGGAGTGGAGTTTGCAGGGTAGATGGGGGAAAGGGAAAAATGAGAATCAAGTCGTGTCATATTCTGGTACAAACTCTCAATGTTGAATGCAATGATGATGTGCATTCATAATGTACCAATAAATATTTGAATTTAAAAAGTAAAAAAAGGATCTACTTGTAGCTAATCCTGAGGAGATGAAAGGGTGCTTTTACCTCAAGTCCCCATGGTCAGTTGGTCAGGGTCTTTTGTTGTAAATGGCAGAAGGCCAACAACCAAGGCGAGAGTCCTGCACACGCACTTTATCCCCTGATCCTTTCCCGCCCATCTCCTCTTTTTGTGGATACAAATAGTGCTTGGGCCCCCCGGGGTGGTGCCTGCATATTCCAGCTCTCATTTGGGGCTGGAGGGAGGAAAGGCATTGGTTATATGATCAGCAGAAAAATGTTTGGAGAAGTTCCTTATTTCTAAAAGAAAAATAATTAACTTTTAGAGTTCCTTTTTGTAGTGCTGGTTATATTCTGAGACATTTAAACTAACACTAGTTTGATGGAATAGTAAAGTATTGTTTGGATCAATACCATAATGTCTTGGAATTTAAAAACTGAACAATTTATGGAAATAAACGTTATATGATTAGTATTGTATTTTAACATACTATATTGATGATCATCAAGAAAATCAATTACATTTATGAATACTTGTTCTCATAAGAAATTTGGGCAGAACAAATAGTTTCATTAACCGCTTAAATAATTTTATGTTTTTTGTATAATTGAGATAAAACACAGTTCTCTATCAAATAAAGGCCATGTTTCAGAATTATTTTATACAAATATTTCATCTCAATCAGACTGTCATTTTATACAGTACACCAGCAAATCAAGCAGCTTGTATGTCAGAGTTGAAGAAGTTAAGAAAGTAAAATTTTGCTTTGAGAAATTCGGCACCTTACAATTACACATTTATATATAAATGTATATATCATCTATGCAAATAATGTAAATAATAGTTACATGATCCAGTTATTTTTATGCCCATGAGCTAAGACAGTGTGAATAAAAAGATTTTTTTCATCCTCTAAAAGTAATTCAGTAATTTTCAGTCTCTGAGTGAAATTATATGTATAGAAAATGAGATGTAATGTATAGAAAATTATATATATATAGAAAATGAGATGGTAAGGATGACAGTGCATTTTCTTTGCACTGTATTATGGATGAATCCATGATTTAAAAGTGTCAGATGATAGATTCATTGATAATATCTAAAGATATAGGAATCGTGAGGCAGGCTCTATTCTAAGTCTCCAAATAATGTAAAAGAGTGTCTGGGATTTTGAGACTCAAGCAGACTGAAATGATTTCCATGAGAATTTACTGCTTTGTGGCAGCTATACCATAACTCAGTATTACTCAGGTGTTTACTGAGACATACTTATCTCTCAGGTTTATGATTTAAAATATTTCTGTTTTTAAAATCATATTTATTGTTAAGTAACTATATGAATTCAAATACCCACATTCTCAGTTCTCATAGTGTGAATAGAAATCACTAATTAAAATTACAGAACCAGCCAAGATGCAGACGTACAAATAAGGTGTATGAAAAAGAGTGATTGTTGAAGAAACCTGTCCTTGGAAAGCTGTAGAGCAGGAAATTCAAAACTTTTCCTCTTTCGAAAGAGAAGAACTCCTTCTATAACTTTATTTCTAATATCCAAGAAAAGATAATGCCTCAATGGCCTCTGTGGAATGTGTAAAATATAGAACATTACATTTTGGTTCTGCTTGGTAGAGTATTAAATGTGAAACTTCAGGGATATTAACCAATGAAATGAGTTGCAAAGGAAATGACAGGGCCATTTCATTTGTGCTGACAAATATGTCCACTAGGAGCAACCCTTCCACTTTGGAAGGGAAGAGATTCAGCAGGAACACAGCTGTTATGCAGGTAGCTGACCAGATGATTCCTATCATGCTAATACATGCTTCCCAGATGAAATGCGATTCATCCAGACTGCAGGGTTTAATCCCACCATAAAATACGGTGGTGATGCGACACGTGCTATAACATGGACAAAATTTGAAAGTGCTATCCTAAATAAAAGAGCCAAGCAGTGCGAAAATGCATTCATGTGAAGTCTATCCAACAGGCAAAACCACAAAGTGGATTAATGGTCACCAGGGAGTGGGGAGATCTTGCAAAATGGAGATGGAGATTGCTTTGGAGACAAGGGAAACGTTCTGGGACAAGAAAGTGGTGATGGTTGTACGACACTGTGCATGTTTTGTGATTGACAAATGCATTGGATATTGAAATTTTACAAGATTTATTACAGTAAAAATGTGTTGTTATTAATCTCTTCCAAATACCTCCTCTTGCTTAGAATGCACTTAACTCATCTTGCTTGCTGGTTTGGGGAGCCCTCCTGGAAGTCCTCATTCATGGATGTCTTTAATTGTAGTGTGTAGCTGCTTGAGTATCCTCAACTGATTCAAAATTTTTATCCCTTCTGTTCGTTTTGACTATGAGGGGAGCCAGAAGACTCAACATATCTGGTGGAAAAGGCAGGTGAGGACATACTATAATGTTTTATGAGCCTGCCTTTCTGTTAAGTGGTAGTTGGTAGATCATCATCTCTGCTTTTGGTCACATCTAATTAAGACATTCATGAAATGACTTGCAGAGCTGCTTCAGAAAGTGGCAAGAACCATGGGATAAGTGCACTTGAAATGAGAGGGAGAATTTTGATGTATTAATGGGAGTTATTTCTTTTACTCTAATAAAATTTGAAAATGTAAACATTCACTGTACGTTTTGATCACATGTTTTATATACTTAACACCACTGAATGGTACCTGTGATGCAGCCTTAAAGTAATACAATCTCTAGAGGTAGTAACAGCCTTCACATTTCATCATGTGTACATTTCCATTACACAGTTTATTTCTGAATTTGAGGTATTATACATTAATCCAAAATAATTGAAAAGAGTAATATTTTTAACTGTTTTCAATTCAGTTGATGTTAGTCCAAGAATTACACAGACCACAATATTGTGGGTGAAGACAGATAGTTTATTGGTTGGCAAAAAGCTGGGAAATGGTGACTAACTTTGGTCTTTTGGGTGATACCCTTAGGGAGGTGTCACCCTGAGCTGTTTCTGAGAAGCCTTTGCAACAGTGATGGACATGACCCTGGGTGCCCCAAAATGAAAGAAAAGTAGAAATTTTAAACTGTTATGGCAGTAAGTAAAATATATGGAATAGTAGGTAAATTCACAGAGAAAGAAAAAATGGGAGGTCACCATAGGCCAGGGCAGGGATGGATATATGGAGTTATTGCTGATGGGTATGTCTGACTTTGTTTGATTTTATGAAAATTTTGGAAATAGGTTGTGGTGATTGTCACTTTAATGGTACAATACTGTTGTCTTATCTCTGACCTTCACACTTAAATTGTTAATATGGTAAGTTTTACATAGCATGTAAAATTGAGGTTTGGAAAGGCATCAAAGACAAACTTTGTACCCTTTAATTTTATCAAAGGTCAATATAAATTGACCTAATCTATATTAGAAAAATTAGACCCTGATCAATTGTGAGATATCTCCTTTATGAGCCTTTTCAGTGATAAAGAAGAAAAACTAATCATAAAAAGTAATGAAATAAATAATATGAATGTTTTGGCCTCTTGACTACCTAAAATATATGCTGCTGGTTGAGACAAAAAGAGGTCAGAGTGTATACACTTGTTTCATTTCTTCTGTACTTTAATGGAAGTATAAGTTACTCAGTTTTCTTCTCTTCCTATCCTCTCACACATATAGAATAAAGCACACAAAAGTAATAAGCTACTGGGAAAGTAAAAGGCCATAAGTCCATGTTTATAAGACTGATGACTTTATTTCACTTCTCTATTATACTGCACGAATCCCCCAAGGCTCATTATGTCTTTGTTATCGGGGTGTGAAAGGTGAGCCCGCTTCCATTACTTCATGGCAGACTTGTAGGTCTGCAACTAGAGAGGTTCACTCTGTGCCTTTGCACCACGTGCCTTCACGGGAAAGGTCAGCGTGACCTTTCTTAGCCTTGGAAGGCCTCTGTTGGCTCTTGTTGGGTACACCTCGCCCTTGTGGCATTCACAACTGTGTCTTCATGGGCAAACGCCAGGATAAATGGGTTACTGTAGGACAATCTTCAGTTAGATAAACTAGGTGCCTTCTAATTTATCCTATCCTCCTTTGGCTTGAGTTCCAGCTTTAGAAGAATCTAATGAGAAACGCTTCACGACTATATTTCGGTTTCAGTTAAAACCCTATCTAATATCTTCTACACATTCTCAACTCACGATGAAACACGTTGAATCTTCTACACCGTGCTTTAATTTACCTTTATTTAGGCTGCCAGAAGCTTGTAAAAGCTAAATCTAACCAACAACCAGCAGGAAATAAGACAGGAAGGAATGGCATGATTTTTGCAAACTAATATTAGCTGCATGACTAGCAATGGGATATCTATATTAGCTTTGTCAGTGATCACAAAATAATGTAGACTGCATGCTTTAAACACCAGCGATTATCAAATGAGGAGAAATCATCAAATAACATAGTCTAAGATGCTCATATCTCAGTACTATTGTTAAATTTTAACAGATGGTGATAAAGGCTTTTAAGACCACTGTAATATTCTAACTTGTAATTACTGTTATTTGCACTACTGTTGTGAGGATAATCTAAATTGAAATCACAATCTCATTTCTTAAAGAAACATTTATATAAGTGAATGTCATTTACTCCTTCATAAGCATTCTTTCCCCTGAGGGAGTAATATACTTCCAAGGAAACGAACTATCAAAATAATTTTGTTTTTCAGGTTAGTGCAGGACTAAGTCAACTAATTGACTGATTTTGCGGGGAAAAAGTATTTTTTTCTCAAGTTTAAGAATAGTGACAAATTAGCCTGTGGGATTTTGAATATTTCAGTATTTATTTAAATATATCAGATATTATTTGTTTTATACAGTCTTAAGAAACAAGTCTAATCAAAAGTGTTAGCAATTGCTTTCATATCAAATAATAGAAAAAATAACTCAGGTAGTAAAATATGTATTCTAAGGGCAGATGAGGAATTTCACTTAGAAAACAAACGTAAGAGAGAAATATATGCACTGTGAGGGCAACTCAGGCATTAGATCTCCGAGGACTGGAGCCGCTCCCTCTCCCTGGGCTTGTCTGGGTGATGGTGGCCCGGAGGGGAGGGGCATCAGCTGCTCTTGGGCTCTTGCGTGGGATAGTTGCATGAGGCCAAGCAAGTGTCTGCATTGAGATTTTCTCCATTCTTCTTCCTATTTTCTTTCTTTTGGCTTTCCTGTGCTAGAGACTGAATCCACTAACCACGAAGTTACACCTCCAGCCCACTTTAGGCTTGCTCAGCCTGATTTTCCTATTCTGTAATTGATGAGAATGTCTATCTTGGAAGTGTCTTGAACATGATGCAAGTTAAAGACTCTATTTGAAATAAGCAAAACCTATTTCTAGAGTTTACTTTGAATAATGTCTTCAAATCCTCAGCCCCTCATTTAACATTTCTATTAATTTATTTATTTTCTTATTGAGAATTGTGTGTGACACTGGACAGAGCAGCTCCCTGACTTGGATTTCCAACACGCTGGTCCTCACAATCCAGGTATCTATATTCCTCCACTTAAGACTTTATAATAAATGGCTCTCTTGGCCTATTCTTTGGTAATTTATGTGAAATAGATCCATTTTAGGTGCTTATCTAAATAATATTCCTTAATCCTTTCTTTATGTTACCTCTGTTACCATGAATTATAGCTCTTACATCTTGGATATACCACTTAATTTAATTTATTAATATTTATTCCATGTAGGATCACCTGAAGAGTTTCATCTTTTACAATTGTCTATTTGAATATATTTATCTTTATTAGTTATTATTTTCCCTGAAACAAGGATTGAACCCTGGGCCTTAGGCATGCTAGACAAACACTCTACCACTGAGCCTAGACCCTAGAACATTCCCTGGTAATGCAAAAATCTTTATCCATACCCAGACTGGGGAAAATTTCTTGGTTTTAAAGTTATTTTTCCCTTCCATTCAGCAAAATTCTTCATTCAGTTAAGGTGAAAAGCCTACTCGCCATCTAGATTTAGCCAGATTTCTAACTTTCCTCAAAAATTGGATTGTGTTAGCTTTGACGAAAGTGAATAATACATGGGAAGAGGTTATGTATGGATGTTACCCTACTTGTGATGGTGGTCATTTCAGCGAGAGTGCTGACCTTCCTTTCAAAGAACATCCCACTGAGCACACATCCTGGACAGTAGTTTATTGCTTATTTTCTCCATTTAATCACTTCTGAACACTAAGTGATATTCTAAAAAGTATTCAAGGTTTTCTCACTGTGAGACAGTCAGCGTATCATAAGTTAAGATTTAGAAAGGACCTCTAGGGATATTTGTATATGAGTAATTTATACGATGGGTTATAATGAAGTGCTATTCATAAAATCTAATATTGAGAGACAGAATTATGACATCACAATTAGGAAATTGCCCAGTATACTGTAGATGACACATCTAAAATCAAGCTTCTTTATTAGGTCTGGAACCTATATTGGATGTGAATTTTCACCAATTTCAACAGATATATTACTTTCAAAGTAGCAATACACAAAGCCTTATAAATTTCAGAGAGCTGGGGATCAAAATGGAAAGGAAAATAAATTGGAAGAGCCCATTGTGAATGTGGGACACTGTACCATATATTGTGGATTACAGCTTTATCTCATTACTGATGGAAGTTGAGGCAGGAGGATCCTAAGAAGAAGTCCAGCCAGCCTGGGCAACACAGAGGCTTAGTGAGACCCTGTTTTGAAACAGAAGTACATAGCCCCACCCACCCTACCGCCCCCCCATATATATAAAATTTGTTTCCTTACTTTTTTGTTACAATCTCAACATTGTCCCCTTTCACCTATTTTACATTGAGCATTTTCTATTTCACAATATGGGAAAAAAATGAGAATTAAGTTGTGTCTTATACTGGTACAAATCCCCATTATGGAGTGCAATCATGATGTGTATATTTAATGTACCAATAAAGATAATTAAAAAAAAAAACAGAAGTACAAAACAGGAGCTGGGGATGTAGCTTAGTATGAAGGTCCTGGGTTCAGTCCCCATGCTGTTCTAAGCATAGCAGGGTATTAAATGAAAGTATATGGTCTCAGGCATCTATATTTAGGATTTGTGCCAGCATATAATGTGACTGACCATAATTTGTGTGTAGATTATAAGAAAAGAGCTGACACAGGCACCCAAGAAGGCTTGAGGAGCAGACTTCACAATGGTGAGTCACAACATGCATTTCCTGAGCACAGTATTACTGCTGTCCTGGGCTGTATCTAAGGTGACCTCAATAGGGTCCTGTAGACCTCAGAAGGCAGAGATCAGACTGAAAGAGACTCGTGTCTAAAGGGAACTGTTAATCTTTGAGTTACCTGCGGAAATACAGAAATAGCCCCATGCTTGCCTCTTCATACTCCATCTGGTCCAAAGTCATGCCTTTTGTGAGAATGCAATTGACTTTGTGAATGATTTTCTTTTGTATTATTATTAGTACTTTAAATGGATTGGTACATTCTATGTATACAATTGATGACATTCACCCCCGAGATCTTGTGCCTGCATATGATATGGAACAGATTAGAAGAGCAGGAACAATTCTAGACACATGAAGTCACCTTATGTATGATTTTCAACAGGCATTTTTGTCTAATACTTTGTATGAGATTACTGAGATGTAGAATAGTAACAAACAAGGATAATTCTGAAGATCTGGGTCCCAAATTTGTCATTCAATATGGGTGAAAAACAGAGTAATGCAAAAACCAAACCAAAACACAAAAGCCCATTAACTGCTTCTTATAGGAAAAACAAGTTTTAAACTAATATCTTACGGAGATTATTGTCTTTTGAAAGTGAAAGTGGGACAAACAAATGATTTCCTACCCTGCAAATGGAATAACACAGAATCGACAGTTCGAATCCTCTCTGGTAGGCTGGTATCAGTAGAAATAGTATTTTAAGAATGGCCTGGAGCTACTGTTTCCAAACTTCAGAGAACCACCCAAGCAACCTGGCATGGGTGTCCCTGGGAGTCATGCTGAGTGCTGGGGTACAAGGAATCTGAGATATATTCTCAGAGCATAGGAAGATCATTTTTCACAGTTAGCACATTGGTCACTGAATTGAACCAGTTATGGGCTTAGATTTTTCTTTCTGGTCTTCTGGTGGGAAACAAAACAAAAACAAACAAACAAACAAACAAAAAACCTGAGCACAAAATACACAAACAAACCAATTTTTTCTACCAACAATTTTTCTTGGAATCTTTTTTAGATGGATGAGTTTCTCTCCTTGGTTTAGTGGTTAATTTTTTATAAAAAGGAATTTCTGAATCTGTCGGTCACGGTGTGGCTTTTATAGTACTTCTTACTGTTTAAGACTATAGTTGGAGAAGTGGAAAATGATCAGGCCAAACAAGTACAACCTAGGGCATGATGTCGATCTCTACACAGAAATAAGTCCCTGATTCTGAGTTTCTGGTATCTTTTGCTTCTCAAACGAAACATAGAAATGAATTTTTCTTTCAGGTTATATCCTAGAAACTTGACCATTGAAATATGTAACTGAAGAGATGTTAGCAGTGTCAGTATCATTAGGTACTACAATAATTTCCAATATTTTATGTTTCTGAATGACTTTTGTAGTCATTACTTTTATATTACTTTATTTGCTTCAGCTTTTTAAGTTAAAGTTAACTATGGTGTTAGTAAATGTTATTGTGTTTATAAAACTGAAACGCCTTCAGAAATGTGATAGAAATCATTATTGAGCTAATGCTCAGATCTTGAGGCATAGATCAACAAATATTTGCTTATGTTTAGCAATGAACTTTTTGAAACTGATAACTAAATATTATGTGTTTTGAGAAATGCCATTCCCTAGTAATAAAATAAAACTATTTAATACAAATTTTCATTTGCTGCTGGGAAAAAAGGAATTGGCATTAGGTTTAAACCTTATTAACAATTTATACACAGAAAAATAGTAATTTTTGTTTAGTTTTTTCTTATATTTTCCAAGATTTCCATGTGGCCTATTTTTTTTCATTTATCAAAGCAAAGAGAAGATATTACATGCAAAACATTTTATTTAAATGCAAATGTTAGAATTGAATATAACAGAAGGAAATAACTTATGACGGGATCCCACGACTAGTCATTAAAATGGAAGAAGTGTTAGTCTTATCATTTATGAACTCATTTGAAGAAGTTCCAACAAATAGGAATATTCAGGAAGTTCATTAGAAATGATGTATATGAATATATGTCTACTCCTTTTCAAAGGAAAAGTAAAATGCCTTTACAGATATTTAACAACCACAGTAGTTCAGCTTCATATTTATATTCTGATTCCAATTTACAGCTTGGAAGTCTGAAAGCAAAAATACAAAAATGTACATGTTTTTCTAGTTTCAGAAACTGCTATTAAATTTCATTATGATCTGTCCCGAAATGAGTTGGTGAGCGTTATTCCATCGTGTACTCAGAGAACTGTGTTGATACACAACCAATGTTTGCTTTCAGAACTAATACTGCTTTTAATGATCAAGAGATGACATTAATGAATTTTTAAAAGGCTCTCACAACTGAAATACCTACAATCCCTGGAGATGAACTGTAAGTGAAACAGAATTCTCACATCTACCTGGCTACAGACGACGAGGACTCCAGCAGGTCCACGGATGTAGAAGTTTAGCTGCTGAGCTTCACAGAAATAACGTTCACTCTAACGCTCTTAAACTTCCAAAGAAAAAATTCCTTTATTATGTTTTACCAAAAACCTCCTTAAATTCTTTGGAGCTCTCTCAAATATCCCAGGATAAAATAGTCTCATAAATCAAATACCCAGGGTAGTCCAAGAGCTTCAATTTATCTGACATGTAATCCCCTTAAAACAATAAGATGAGGCAGCTTTTGTGTACA
>PVIR01045048.1:0-10901 GCA_004026965.1 Petromus typicus
TGCCCTGCTAAGTTTTTCAGGGTTATTGGACATCATAGGAAAACTATTTTGGAAATACTAATTTTGTGTCAGATCATGTGCTTCATGCATATTTCATCTCACAACAATCCATCAGGTAGCCCATAAATATTTCTCCACTTCTCAGAGTACCAGAAGCAGATAAATATGCAGAAGAATAGGGAATTCATAAAAGAATTCAGAACTACAGATCAATTACATTTCAAAGCACACTTTTTTAGCCGACAAAGTAAAACGAATCCTAATTCTTAGATTTTTCAAGGAAATAGCAAACTGGAGTTTGATTAACTATATATATAAAATTAATATGCAGTCATGAACATCTCACTACCAACTTACATAGAACTGAAAATGCATTGAAATTGATACTGGAAATATTCTTAGTCATCACCGCCACCAAGATCCTATGAGGAAGAAAAACAATTAGGTATGCAGAATGATAATGAGGACACACTGTCAGCCATATGTATTTTATTAAGTCAATCAACCCATAGAACAGTACATAATTAGACTATTTTAAAATTCAGATTAATAATACAGTGTTCACTGATTATATCTCACTGAAAATTAGACTTAATACACAAAAGAAGCAGAGCTAAAATGCAAGCAATGTACTCTAGAAAAAGTCATAAAAATACTTGAAACACATTTAAATGTTAAAATACTTGTATTTTAAAATTTGGACTCAAATTTAAATAACTGATGACTAGTTAATGTTCTTTTGGTATTTTCTGCTCAATCAGAGAGTTATACCAAGTAGCTTCTTACTTATTTTTTATAGCAAATCGTTGGAGAAATGTTTCTAAAGTTGAAAACATTCTCTCTTTTCACATCAAGAATCAAATATTAGAACCATTATTCCATCTTATCTGATGGGTTTATGAAGAAGTGACTAAAAACTCTCAATTTATTCAATGTTTGGTATTTTTGTTTGTTTGTGTGTTTGAGACAGGGTCTTGCTTTACAATTCAGGCTGGCCCTGAGTTCATTCACTATGCAGCCCTGGTGAGCCTCAAAGTTACAGCAATTCTCCTGCTTCTGTCTCCTAAGTGCTGAGATTATAGGTGTGGGGTCCCAGGCCCAGCTCTGTGGTATGTGGTCCTGATTGCTGGTATGTGGTCCTGATTGCTGGTATGAGTCACGTTGCCTGTCTACTGGGGATCCAACTAGGGACCTTCCACTTGCAAAACAAATGCCATAGCCACTAAGCTAAATCCTGGACCAGTGTTCAAAATTCTTAAGAGTCAATAGGTCAAGGCAAAATTAAAACTTATTTACAGAATTGAGAAGCTTTGGGACATGAAAACAAGTGGTATCATTTTTTATACTGTAAGATTTTCTGGTAGAAAGATTTCCTGCTATTTACATTTAGGGAAAGTATACATTTACCCACTTAACTTAAACCTCATTCTTGGCTATAAGTCATTACTCTGGTTGACATTTGTATATTTTGAGCATGACATCAATTGTTTCTACTGATAAGAAATATTAGTAATAATTTCTATGTAATTTTCAAATTTTTATTCACATAAAAAATTACTGTGTTCTTGGTTAAATATCGATATATTAAAAGCAGTGATACTGCATGATAAAACATACACATAAATTGAAATTAGAAAAGTTCATGAACAAAGTTCTTTAGAAAACTGAAAAAATATACCCAAAGATTGATATAAATGAAAAGTCCATATTGTACCATTATTCAATGATATAATATATATTTTTCAATAAAAATAAAGCTTCATTTATCATAAATTAATGAAGCTCTCATTTGATACTTAAAATTATAAACATGAGATTAACTTGTGGATGCCAAAATATAGAAAGTAAATTGATGTTTCACAAGATATTTGCAAAATTGTAAAATTTGACTTTGATAATTCACTCAACATCAAATTTAACATATATAACAATAAAATAATAACAGAGCTAATTATTTATCTAATTATTATCATTTAACCTCTCCCACCTATGTCTGATTATAGCAAGAAATAAAATATGTAACAGTGACTCAAGGACTGGATACAAGAGGATCTGTTTAAGTCAATGGTTGCTCCAATATGAAAGAAGCTACCTCAGGTAGAGTGAATTTGGTTCTTTAAAATGGTTATTCCATCGCACAGGTCATCAAAATTTTTCTGAGTGTTTCCTATCTTTAGAAATCTGCCCATATGGTGAAGGTCCTTGACAGAAAAAAATGCTTTACAAATGTAAAATGTCTGCCACACAGTGACTCTCATAACTCAAGACTCAATGTGCAGTAGAAAACAGCACTACATATTTCAAAAACCACAGATCACATAAAGGCCATAAACCCACATCTTTCTTTACATTGTTGAATTTCCACGTGTACATTTGCACATGTGAACATCCTCACCGGTGTAAGTTTGAATTCTTATATCAAATATTGTGATCTCACATGTATGGATTATACATGAAGGATGTATTCTATTTTTATGAAAGTGAAGCTTGTATCTGAAATTTAATGTGATGTGAATTTCTGTTTTGGAGGCAAGTCAGCATTAAGTTGAATATCATCCCTTTCTTCGTACACATTTATTTTGTTATACAATAGGAAATAAGCACAGTATTTCAAGATAAAAGCAATTCCAGAGTGATTCTCTATTGCCTGGCAACCAAGCAAATTTTGGGAAACAGAATGGGCATTAAGTAAATATTTATGAATGTAATTGATTAATAAATCATTTATAAGAACATATTTAAACACAGAAATGGACGTATTGTATGAAGGATATGTATTGGCTAATTGATTTTGAAAATTATTCTGTAAAACAAATTCAGGAAATGTCAAGGTTGTTGAATGAATACAGTGATGTTTATTTTAGAATAGTGTAGCAGAATTTGACATTTAGCTAATTCTTCCAGGAATCTGGGTTATGTGTTGGGTCATAACTTATTCCTCTTGAGATATTATATGGCAAGAAGTTAACTTTTAGCCTTGAGGAAAACAGAAAGATTTTCTTGAAGTATTACTCACCATATCCTATCTCTAGGGGGATAAATCAGAAGGAAAAACAAGACACTTTGCCTTTGGGAAAGAGGTATGTAATGAATTGATCTCACATTCTAATTGCACCATAAGGCAAGATGGATAGTTCATATAATGCGAGTAACTTCCTTCTTCCCAGAAACTTAAAGAATTCAGAAGTGGCTGCTGTAGTTTGGGTGTTAAATGTCCTTTCAAAGACTAATGTGTTAAAAGTTGTGAAATAGAAAACACTCAAAGTGTAATGGAGTGAAGGGGGGAAAATAATGAGATTATAACAAAAAGGAAGGAAACAAAGTTTATGTATATGGGAGTGGGGGTGGTAGGGTGGGCAGGGTTGTGGGAAAAAATGAGAATTAAGTTGTGTCATATACTGGTACAAATTCTCATTGTTGAATGCAATCATGATGTATATATGTAATGTACCAATAAAGATTTCAATTTAAATTAAAAAAAAAAGTCCGCAGTGTGTCACTTGGACAAGCAGTGGGAACTTTCTTGATGCTGCGTAGGGAGAGGTCTTCCAGCCAGGGATAATGCCCAGTCTCATTTTCTTTTCTCTTTCCTGTCCTGGCCACAAGGAAAATAGTTTGCTGTACTGCACAACCTTGACCAACATGTGATGTGTCTCTGCAGAAACAATAGAGGCACCTGGTTTGATTTAAATTCTCAAGATTTTAAGGCAAAATGTACATCTTCTGCTTAAAAGTTGATTATTTCTAGTATTTCTCACAGTAATGGAAAGAGAAGATGATGGGCCTCTTCTTTTAAGATACGCACAATTTGCATAAAATCTAGTTTCTCTCTTTGAAAAAAACACAGTTGGGGAAATGCTCAAAGAACTTCTTCTAGACCTCAGCGTTACATTCTTTGCACTGACATGGCATAAACTAGCATTTCAAGTAGGTAGGTGTATTGGGATGGTCTTTTGGAGTGAAGAGGTGTCAACTGCACTTTGAAAACCTGATCAGGTGTGCACGAATTAGTTAACTATGTGATTCTCCTAGAAGTGTTTCTTAGTAGGGTCAAACTTTTTGTGACCATGATATCTCCCCTGCCAGGTAAGTATAGGGTCAAAATTTTCATGCACCCCTTGTTATTCCCATAGAAATGCATAATGGAAAATGAGATAGACTTTTAGTGCTGTGAATGCATTTTTGGTCACTATCAGGGATTTCTTTTGGGAATACATACTGATCCTCTCAAGTTTAACTTTGTTCATTATTGAGACAAAAAACCTACTAAAAAGTCATTAGCAAAATCCAATAGGTTAAGAAGGACTGAGAGATACCATTAGATTCCTACTCTTAGACTCTTAGTGAAGAGTCTCAGTGAAGAGAAATGCTGAAGTCAGTTTCCCCCCAAAGTTTCTGAAGATTAAGAGAACTCTTAATATTGGCAGTCTGCTTTTGTTGAATTTTTAAATTTACATAGGCATCACAAAGATGACTTCATATGACATTTTCAGATATTTAAAACAAGTTAAATCACAGAAGAAAAAAGGAAAGTATCCTAAAATCTCTTCTACCTCACTAGAAAATGACAGGATATTCAACAGATGGCTCACAAAATCTCCACCAAAGAGACAAAAATTCCAGATGAGTTGAATTTGGGGAGACTCAGAAGCAGAAACACCCAGTATTGGGCGTGCAGCCCACCCAGTCAGCTCCAGAAGGAAATCTATCCCCACAAAAAAGGGGTTTAAGAGTCATTTAACCTGTTACTATTATAACAGGTAGGAAGTGTCCCAGTGTCAACTATATCCTGATACATAAGCATGTATGAGTTTCCTCAGTAACAATTAGTTGAAATTTTTATTAAAGATTTTTATTTACCTTTTGTATAGAGATGAAAAAATTCTGAAATACTTGGAGAAGACAGATAGATATTTTATGTATTGTTTTTAGTTTTCTTTGCTTCAGAAACAGTGATACTTAACATTCCTATTTATGTTACTTAACCTATTCTGACATAAATTTAGTTTTATCTAAACATTCAACACATTTTATTACAAATTAAGGTCGTGTGTGTGTGTGTGTGTGTGTGTGTGCATGTAAGCTGAATGAGTCTGGTAGAATTCGTGGCTCAGAGTCAGAGACAGCCATGCACATACAAGCCACATGGGAATTACTGCAATGCTACAGAGCTCAATGCAAAACATGGATTTTAAATTGGAGCCAAACATCTATATCTTTAGGGATAGGCTTACCCTAATTGCTACTTTGGTCATATTCACAAATCATCTTTCAACTAACATTTCATTTTTGGAAACTAATTTGTTCATAAAAACTCTATGCCATCCATGATCATAAATCAACTATTTATTTCCTTCCAAAATACAATGCATTTTGTTTTATATTGTGTAAACACATGCTCAAGACACAGAAACCAATTTTAAAATTGGTTTCAACAAAGCCCAACATTTTATTCATAAGTATTATACAGGGAATTGCATATAATGATGCAGAGAATTGCAACAAGGTCCTCTATTCTTGTAAGGCAACTTTCCAGCCATGAGAAACCTTTAAATGGTAAACTATTGATGTAGAACCAGAAGATATTCCCTGGGGGGGGAGAGAGAAAGAGAGAGAGAGAGAGAGAGAGAGAGAGAATTCAGAATATATTTCAGTCTATGTTACAGCACTAAATATAAATATCTTTTATTCTTGGTTGGCAAGAGAGTAAGGATTTGTTTTTAAAGACAAGGAAAGCGATTTGTAGAGATATGCTGCCAAACTGCCAAGTATTGACTCTGGGAACTATACTCACTCTAAAATACCATATATCTGTGTGATTTGCATGATTAGAGAGGAAGTCAAAAGCAATGGACATGCATTTGACTTATCAGTGAGGCTGAACTAATGCAACAACACTGAAGCCGTGTCTGCGAGAAAATGACCTAAGGCAAGACATTGAGTATGCTAAGAGAAAAAGTTATAATTTTCTGCTTCAGAACGAATCCATGAAGCCCATCAACAGGGGATTGGATAAAGAAGATGCATTTAAAAAATAAATAAAGTGGAGTATCAGCCATACAAAATCATAAGTTAGAGATATTTATGGCTAAGTGGATGCATCTTGAGGCCATACTCCTAAGTGGAATAAGTAAGATACAGATGTGTAAATAACATATGTTTTTCTAGTACAAAAAACTAAAAGTGTAAATGATTGCCCAAATATATGAGAGGTATTGTGAAACAGGAAGAAAAATTTTAAAAAGAAAAAGAGCAAGTAGAGGAAAGTAAAGAAAGGGAAGAAAACATTTTATAGTAAAAAAAATGGAAACAAAGCTTAGGCATATAGAGAGTTGAAGTTTTATGGGGGGCAGGGGGATGGGAAATATGAGAATCTAGAGGTATCATATACAGGTACAAGTTCTCGGTGAAAATATGAAATATATATATATATATATATATAATATATATATATAAAGTTCTTTTGTACAAATGAAGGTATGAGTGAATAAAATTGTGAATTGAGAGATGTGGTATTGGAGGTTATTTCTCATCCTACGATTAGAGGAAGTGCCATAGCACTTCTTTAATACATTAGCCATTTTTCCTATAACAGTGTTTTATTAACCTTATTTTTAGAAGTGATAGCATAATGACAGGTGATTACAAGTTGACTGAAAAGACAAATACTCAACTTGTAAATATGGAACAAGACTCTCTCGTTTCATTTTTCTGAGTTTACTTGAAAAGTGTAGAATGGACATAGTTTCAACCACAAATCACTGTGATCTCTCAAAAAACTTACTTTCCCAAAATGGTGATCATTTTTGAGCTCACAATTTTCTGATGGTGAAATAGAGTATTGTTTCTTTAAAAGTTACATTTCATGAATATTAGGTGGCTATACTTGTGCAGACTGAACACAGACTTGGGGAAGAAATATTCTAAAATCCTAAATTTCAGGTGCTATTCCTGGTATGTGTTTGTGTTGCTGACAAAGAAATATAAATTTTTCTTTGAGAGCTGCTTGAGATCAGTGAAAAAGAGAATGAATATTTAGAATTCATCTGTGAAAATGCTGAAAGTCAATAATGCAAATATTTAAGAGCCCATGGAAGTTGACAAAGACATGCTGTCACTACAGTGAGAATGTCTGATTTGTTTCAAATGTGCAGTTCCCAAGGTTAAAATGTGGAATGCTTTAGATAGAATTTGTGTTAGGACATGCATTGAAAGATATTACTCATGTCTTAAATTAATGATATATTGTGTCCCTCAAAAGTGTATGCTCGGGCCGGGGAGTTAGCTCAGTGGTTCCGGCGCCTGTCTCGCAAGCGCAAGGACCCGGGTTCGATTCCCCGGTAACCACATACAATACTGGGTGTGGAGACTCACCCCAGCAGCAACCAGCACCACATACCACAGTGCCGGGCGTGGTGGCTCACGCCTGTAATCCCAGCACTCGGGAGGCAGAGGCAGGAGGATTGTGATGTGAGTTTGAGGCTGAGCTCAGGGCCAGCGTGAACCACAAAGAGAGACCCTGTCTCCAAAAACCTAAAAAAAAAAAAAAAAAAGTGTATGCTCTTCTTCCCTAATTAATGAAAGTTCTAATATATTAATGAACAAATTTATTGTAGAGCTCTATAACAGCATATAGATACATGAAATACAGTGGAAAAATAGATGGAAATATATTCACATAAAAGTTAAAAGTGATATTAATTCAGACAATCTGTTTCTCATATAAAGTGATACAGTCACACCACCTTGGTTTTCCAATGAAGTATTATACAGTAGTTTGAATTGAATTAGAAACAGAATAAACTTGGAGTTAAATGATTCATAAATCAATAAATACCTCAGCTTGCTGTCTCATGCTTTATTGATTCTCAAGCTGTTTATCCCACACTCATTGTGCTGGCATGCAATCATCATTTAATTACATTTTCTGTATGTACCAAATTGTACTTTCGATGTCTTCCCAGACCCAACAGCTTTGAGCTCTGCATCCACTCACTAACCATGGATTCTGTTTATCCTTTTTTCTTTAGTATGCTTGTCTTGATTTCTGCTTGTTCCCCAGACACATCTCACAGCAGCACCTCATTAAAGCATATTTAACAAACTCTTCCTAATTACAATCATGTTTATTGTTCTCATCTTTTACATAAAGATTGATTTGAAATATAAGTGACGATGTGTGCTAGATGAAATAGAGCATGCATGAGTCACGCAGAGCTATTGAATTTCTGAATCCAATCCATAAAAAAGTACTTCTATTAAATCTAACTACCTAATGTTCTAGAACAAAAATATGATAATGGATTGACTTGATATGTACATGTAAGGCATTCCTTTTCAGAATAACTGAGCATGAAATATTCTGTTTTTAATTGCTTTCCATTGAAAATATTTCGTTCAGTAATCAATGCAGAGTTAACACATAACCTATTATTTTACAATCAGGAGAACTAACTAAAATTTTAATATTTTTTCTAATTAAAGAAATTTCTAAAACAAGAACCTGTAAAACAGTGTCTTAAAAATAGATCTTTTCTTAAAAAAATGAGTTTAGGGCTGGGCGTTAGCTCAGTGGTTCTGGCACCTACCTTGCAAGCACAAGGACCTGGTTTTATCCCCAGTAACCACATACAACAGTCGGGGCCTGGAGACTCACACCCAACAGCAAACACTATATAGCACAGTGCCGGGCGTGGTGGCTCATGCCTGTAATCCCAGCACTCGAGGGTCAGAGGCAGGAGAATTGCTGTGATGTGAGTTTGAGGCTGAGCTCAGAGCCAGCCTGACCTGTAGAGGCAAGACTCTTTCTCAAAATAAATAAATAAATAATAAATAAAAATGATTACAAATTGAATTTATTGCTACAATTCAGGAATACATTATGATCACACCCATCATTGATAAATTGTACCTCTACACTATATATCTTGATTCTCATTTTCCCCTTTCCCCTGTCTCATATACATAAGCTTTGTTTCCATTTTTTCATTTTATGATCAAATACTTTCTTTCCCTTCTTTGTTTCCCCTGCCTCCCATGCAATATGATTTTTCCTTTGAAGATTTTCTTCCTGTTTCACAGTACCTGTTAGACAGAGTTCTTAAAATGGCACCTGGTAATTAAAAAAAAAAAGTATTTTTGTGGAAGAAACAAATTTTATCAGATATTGAAAAATAGGAGTAGACTTTAAAAGTAAATTGGGGATGCTGTATTATTTGCATCATTCTTGAAAATGATACAGTCATATATTCCTTGGATTCATATCAGTTTCTGATGTAAGCGTTGACATTTACTAGTAGAGCTTAGATCCATTTCACATTATGAGACAAAGACCCCCATGTTCACAACTGGATCAGAGAAACAGTTTCACTGACAAACAAGGCCACTGAGAAAATACTTGTCCACCAAAGGCACTAACACAAAAGTGTATTTTTGAACTTCATCAATTTCAATAAATATGATAAAAGGTTCAGTTGCCAATATTTTACCTTTTTTAAGTGTATCACTCAGATCATGAAGAAATGTTTTGTTCACACTGTGTGAGTATTTGAGAGAGAGAGAGAGAGAGAGAGAGAGAGAACCATTAGACCACCAAGAGAGAGGTGTGAATATTTAAATAAAGAATTTTTCCAGACATATTTCAAAAACATTCAATCCCTATTTATTTTATACATTAAAAAATAAATGGGTGAATGTAATGAGATTTTGGAACTTGTAAACAAAAACTAAAAATAGATTTACATTATCTTTTCTTGATTTTAATTCAGTTATCAAGCAAAAATTATAGAAATTGAAGATTTTCCCCTTTAAATTATTCCTCTTATATCTTCAGATTGTAAATTTATTTGTCAGTGAGTCTCTGTGTGTGTTTGTATGAAGCTAAGTATAATATAAAAAAGTATGCTTTTTCTTAACTTCCCTCACATTATTGTATATAGTCCAAAAATGATAGTCTGATTATTTCATCTTTTAGTCATAAACACTTTAATTCCTATAGTATTTCATTGAACCTTTAATGTGAATGGTTTTGGGCAGTTGACTGATAGTGGGAATTACAGAAAGAGAAAAAAGTCTTCTGTCACATAAATTTAGTAATGTCCTAATAAAAATATGAGAATTTTCCCAATATATAATCATATAGATGGTTTTCAAAAATTATGAAATCAGAGAAATGTTATTGGAAATATTTCACAAATGTATTTAGTTGCAAAAGTAGTTACTGTATTTTAATATTTTATGGATAATATGTGGGGAATTTTATTTCTTGGATTTGAAATATTAAGTATTTTAAAGCAGCAAGCTTTAGTTTTAATGCTTAACATAAAATGAGCACAATAAATCATCACTTGTATTATTTTCTATCTTAAATTTTTTTTTTTTCTAATACTCAGGATTGAACTCAGGACCTTGCACTTGTGAGACAGGTGTGGTGCCACTGAGCTATATCACTGGCTCCTTCCTTCTTTTTTATAAACTACCTACCAAAGCTTTCTGAGTAAAAGAAAATAACAAACAAACCAAACACGCACACACACACACACACACACACACTTTTGGATAACTTAAGAACAAAATTATATTTTATTTAAATTTCCTAATTTTACTTATCTATATTTAGGGTTATTAAATGGCCTAGAATTGCATTAAAAAAACCATGTATAGGTAAGAGATATATTTTTTCAAGGGCCATTTAATGTAAGATAGGAAAGGTTTTCTTTTTCCGAAAGGTGGAGTTGTGTTTCATATGAGCTGCCATCTATTTTATTTTGCTGAGCTTTGCTTTGTCTTGTCTCACTTTAAAAATATTCCTCAATAAAAACATGATGTTACACTAAAGTGCTTTACCGAAGACTGCCTTGGCTGGCCCAGAGAAGCTCCCCACCACAGTGTCAGGGAGGGGT
>PVIR01045049.1:0-10903 GCA_004026965.1 Petromus typicus
CCTCCTGCCTCTGCCTCCCGAGTGCTGGGATTACAGGCGTGAGCCACCACGCCCGGCACTGTGGTATGTGGTACTGGTTGCTGCTGGGTGTGGGTCTCCACACCCAGTATTGTTATGTGGTTACCGGGGAATCGAACCCGGGCCCTTGCGCTTGCAAGACAGGCGCCGGAACCACTGAGCTAACTCCCCGGCCCCTTGTAGCTATTTTTAAACTGTTTTCACACTTATGAATTTGAGTTACTGTTAACATTTTGAATACCACTGGCATTTGAAAAATAAGAGTCAAAATTTTTGTTTTGTTTTGTTTTATTTTCTTGAGACAGGGTCTCTGTCCAATTCAGGCTGGTTTTGAACTCACTGTGTAGCACAGGGTGGGCTCAGACTGGCAGTGATCCTCCTGCTTCAGTCTCCTGAATGCTGGGATTACAAGCACACCCCACTAAATTTCTTTTAAAAATATATTTTAGGGCCAGGGATTTGGCTCAGTGGTTCCAGGGTCTGGCTTGCAAGTGCAATGTCCCAAGTTCGCTCCCTGGTAACCACATAAAACAATGCCAGGCATGGTAGCCCACGCCTGTAATCCCGGCACTCGGGGGGCAGAGGCAGGAGGACTGCTGTGAGTTCAAGGCTCGCCTGGGCTACATAGTGAGCTCAGGGTTAGGCTAAACTACATAGCAAGATCTGGTCTCAAAAATGAAACAAAATAAACTATATATATATATATATATATATATATATATTTTTTTTTTTTTTTTTTTCTCCAGCAGGGCCATGTACATTCCTTTTTTTTTTCTCTTTAAGTAGAGAGGAGGTTTAGCCTTTATGGCAAATAGAACAGAGGCTCCTAAAGGAATTTAAAATAGCAAGGGTGGGTGGCATATGATGGTAATCTGAACCCCTGAGGAGGCTGAAGTGGGTGGATGCAAGGCCAGCCTGGCAACACACTGAGACCCTCTCACAAAAAAAAAAAAAAAAGAATAGAAAAGAAAGAGCTGGTGTGAGGAGGTAGGAAGGAAGGAAAATAGTAAATTTAAAACAGACCTACCTGTAGCCCCAGCAACTTCTCTTCTGGATACATAACATAAGGAGATGAATCATCGTCTTCTACAGATACTTACATCGCTGTGTTCCTCCAACACTATTCACAATGGCCTGGGCCTGGAAACAACCAAAATGTTTTTCCACGAGGAAGCGGGGTAGATAAAGAAAATGTGGCATGTATGTGTATACACACACAGAGAGACACACACACACACATACATATATACCCCAGAGTATTATGCTGGGCATAGTGGCACATGCCTATAATCCCAGCACTGGGGAGACTGAGGCAGGAAGATCACCACAAGTTCAAGGCCAGTTTGGGTTAAATTGTGAGGTCAAGACCAGCCTTAACTATAGAGCGAGGCCCCGTCTCAGGAAAAAAAGAAAAAGCCCAGAAACAATGGATTACTATTCAGCTTTGAAAAGGGAAGTGATCTTATCATCTGCCCAACATGGATGGACCAGGAAGACATCACACTCAGTGAAATAAGGCAGACATGGAAAAGAAAAATATCACATGATGTCCTATCTGGAGTGTATCTTCAAAAGAAGAGAATAAAATCGTGGTTACAACAGGTGAGATGACCAGAGCAGAGTGCAGGTGAGGAGGGAGGTCAAAGCCTACCCAACAGCAGATGGGATGAAGAGTCTGTGGATGGAAGGGACAAGTGAGGTCTGCGTGAATGAAATCGTATTACAGGGAAGCTTTGTGCGAAGTAGATCTTAGCCACTCTTGTCATAAAGGAGTAACTGCAAAGATAGATGTACTCTCCCCTTTGTCGTATGACCACCGCCTGTTTCACCTCAGCACCCAACGTACAAGTGGCATTTATTTATTTTTAAAATTTATTATTATTGTTATTATTTTTAGACAGAGTCTCGCTTTGTAGTGCAGGCTGACCCAAAGCTCAGCCTCAAACTCACATCACAGTAATCCTCCTGTCTCTGCCTCCAGAGTTCTGGGATTACAGGCGTGAGCCACCATTCCCGGCACTGTGGTATGTGGTACTGATTGCTGCTGGGTGTGAGTCTCCACACCTAGTATTGTATGTGGTTAACTGGGGATCAAACCCAGGTCCTCACGCTTGCAAGACAGGTGCTGAAAGCACTGAGCTAAATCCCCCACCAAGTGGCATTTGTTTTTAAAAACTGAGTGGGAGCTCTTGCCTTCCGGAGAATTCCACCTTCGCCAAAGGTCCCAGATTATCTCTACAGAAGCCACAGCATGCTAGAGAAAAGGCCCTGGGCCCAGCCACTCAACTTCCAAGGCTCATTTAGCAACCACTCAGCCGAGAGGACCCACTTACTGGGCAAGTTACCTTTGAGTTGAGCAGATATCATGCAGAGCCTGAAATAAAATCCAGGTGTGTGAACAGGGACCTCAGTGTGATTTCTGATTATGCAATTTTGCCTCAGTGAAACCTATGAAAAATAAAAGTAGATGGCATAAATGAAACCAGCCTTTAAGTATTGGTGATTCTCTTGCTATATTTTGTTTGGTTTTGTGTCTTTTTACCACGTCCTAAGAGATGACATGGAGGCACTTGGAGGAATGACTTTGTGCGGAGTGCCACCGGGATCATTATTTCTGTTCCAGCTTGAATGTTTACATTTTTGAAAGATCCAATTATTATCTGAACCCTTGCTGCCTAATGATCTGTGACTCTAAAAAGAGGGAGAAAGAAGGTGTTTTAATAGGTTCATTTTATTGTAGTAAGTGACACAGAGACCAAACTTTTACAATCAGATTCCTTGAGCAGCAGCGGAAGGTCGGGCTGTGCACTATTCCTGACACCTGGTAAGAAACGATGACAGAATGATAGTCACTTAGTCTGGGGGCAGCATCTTCCCTCCTCAACGTTTCTGAGCCATTTCTAGGATCCGGGTCCTGGGTTTTCCCAGAAACTGTCCACTGGTCAAGGTCAGAAATGCCAAATGGGAAAGGTGGTGTGGGGCTGCACTGGGCACATTCTTTGAGAGTTGGGTCAGTTTAATTTTATTTATTTACGTATGTATTCTTATTAGTCATGTCCCCAGCACGTAACAATTGCATTCCCTATGAGGAAGCAGCCCAGGTATATAACACATCTGGATTCTTTTTACTTCCTGCTCCCCTCTCTCCTTCCCCATCCCTCCATCTCTTGGTCCTTTTCCAAGTTATTCAGATCCAAAAAATACTTACTGAGCATGTAAAAAAATGTGTGGAAACACGGTTGATTGAATCTGATACAGCAATACTATACAGTAATACTATACAGTAATATCAGCCCTTGCCTCTCCCTGGCCTTGCCTCTATGTGTTTTTCTAGAAATGTAACCATTTGTGTTGCCCAGCTTCTCTGCCCAGGGTATCAAAATGTTTTGGGACTGGAAATATGTCTGGATCTCCATGATCGGACATGATCATGCCCCCTGCCTAGCTGGCTTGCCATGCCCTACCCTCCTGCCTCACTACTGTAATTCTCACAACAGAATCACTTACCCTGCAGGCAGTCTGAGTGCTCTGCACTATTCTACTTGCTCCTCACCAGCCCTACTGCCCTTAAGCTGTCCTCATAGACCATCTTGTCGTTGGACAGCAGCACTGTGCTTCCTCCTCCTGGGCCAGCTGCTTGGACTCTCCTCTCACATTCACTAGACTCAGGCCATGCTCAAAATACAAAACCATGTAAAGAGTTTTCAGTAATACCCTTCACTGTACTAGTTTTTAGGGTAAGGTTAGTACATAAACCCTATGTAAAATGTGCTCCACAGTGCTATGTTTTTTCCTTTTACCAGGTGAGCTAGAAGATCAATATATAATTCGATTTATGAAACAAAAGCTAAAATCCATGCCTTGTAGGAATCAAGGTTACATCTTGGATGGATTCCCAAGAACTTATGATCAAGCAAAAGACCTGTTCAACCGTAAGTTTGAGTGTTCACTGGGTTTTGACTATAGGTAACTAAATTACAACTCTATTGTGCAGATGCTGGGCATGGTGGTTCACGTATGTAGTCCCAGCACTTGGGAGGCTGAGGCAGGAGAATTGCCATGAGTATGTTAATAAATACAATTTTGTATACTTTGTTTTTTAGAGGAAGATGAAGAAGAAGATGAAGAAGTCAGAGGCAAAGTACTTCCTGTTGATAAATTAATTTTACCTGGTAAGTTTAAGATTTTCTCCCAGATGTCATTTAAAGCAGCGCTATTCAGTGTGTCTTTTTCTTTTCTTTTCTCCTTCTCAACGCTCCTGGTGGGAGGGGGAAGATAAAAGCTGTACTTAGGTGACACATGTGGAAAATGCCATTAAAACAAAACCGTTGATTTTCATGACTCCAGATGGCCAAATACAGTGGCCACCTTGGTACATACAGTTGTACCAAGTGAAGATCAGCTACTTGCGACATACCATTAGGGTGTGAGGCAGTGGGCGTTCTGAACAGTTATCGCGAGATACTGCCAAATCCTGAATTCTTTCTGCATCATGAAAACAAAAGGGTTTAACATAAAAAGAACAGGGCTGGTAGTACAGCTCCATGGAACAGAACTTGCCCAGCGTACACGAGGTCCTGAATTCAGACCTCAGTACTACACGCATACAAATCCTCTGTGGGGAAAAGCATAATTTATCATTAAATTCCTCTGAAGCTGGGTGCTGTGATCTCAGCACCCCAGGGGCTAAAGCAGGAGCCCAGCCTGGAATCCATAGCAAGACTTTGTCTCAAAAAATATTTTTTCTGGGCCAGGGAGTTAGCTTAGTGGTTCCTGCGCCTGTCTTGCAAGTACAAGGGCCAGGGTTCGATTCCCCGTCAACCACATACAATACTGGGTGTGGAGACTCATGGCCAGCAGCAGTCAGCACCACATACCACAATGCTGGACATGGTAGCTCACGCCTGTAATTCCAGCACTTGGGAGGCAGAGGCAGGAGGATTGCTGTGATGTGAGTTGGAGGCTGAGCTTAGGGCCAGCCAGAACTACAAAGCGAGACCCTGTCTCAAAAAACCTAAAAAAAAAATATTTTTTCTTTGAAAGTGGAAACTCAAGTATGCTATGTGCAATTTGGTTAACTGGAATTTTTTCATCTCTCAGTCACTCTGGGAAAACACACTATTATGTATGTTTTGAAATTCTTGGATTAACAGAGTAAGTTCTCATCTCGTTGTCCACCATCATGGAGGTGAGGTAGATTCCATCTCCTGCAAAGAGACCAGCGTCTTTCAGTGCTGCACCAGCATTTGGGGGTTAATGGGCCCCTTCCCAGCTCAGTGAGAGTCAGCGGAGTCAACCGCCTATTGTAACAAAGCAGCTTCGAACAGCAGTAGCGCTGGACCATGAGGGGCTGATTTATTACTGACCATGCGGCCCAGGCTGGTCCCGAACTCACGAGACCCTCCTGCCCCTTTGGCTCAAGCGCTGAGCTCCCAGGTGTGCAGCTCTGCCCCCGTAGGGAGGCCAGTGTGACAGCAGCACGTGCCCACCTAACTCTGCCCACCTGGCTCTTGTCCCCAGAATTTGTCTTCGGTCTGGACGCCTCGGACGAGTTCCTGAAGGAGCGCGTGATCAACCTCCCCGAGAGCGTCGTGGCCGGGACCCACTACACCCAGGACCGCTTCCTCCGGGAGCTGAGCAACTACCGGGACCTCAATGCGGAAGACGAGACGGTCTTCAACTATTTCGACGAGATCGAAGTCCATCCCATATACCTTGGTAGGGTGCAAATCAGGAGACGGGACCCCTGAGGGTGGAGTGAAGGGCGGGAAACTCCAGGTTAGGAAGGAACAACGTCCAGGAGACAGATGCCGGAGAAGAGGCTGCTACTGCACCACAGGAACAGATGGCGCCATCGGAACAGATGATAGTGGGCCGTTGGCTGCTCGGGACATTGTACCTGTGCGTGTTGACGCCCCACCTGACGCTCTTTCATTATGGGGCCTGGAGCCCATGGTCTTTGCACCAAGCTGTATCCCCAGGACTATTTTGTTTTATTTTATTATTTTGAAAGAGGGTCTCAATGAATTCCTGAGCTGCCCGGGCCAGGCTCAAACTTACAATCCTCCTGCCTCAGCCTCCCAGGCTTGTGACAGTGGACTTCTTTCCTGGCCTTCTGAGTCTTGACACTTCTTTCTGCTCTGGGTTTGGGGAGAAACAATCAGCCCCCAGCAGGTGGTTGCTGCACATCTGGTCCCTGGCCATGCAGAGGAGGCCGGGTTTGCCCTGTGAGTGTAGGGAGGCCAGAGCTGAGGGGCAGAGTCAGAAGGAGGCTGGAGCGCTGCTGAAGTCCCAGCTCTGCTTCGACTGTCTCGTCCCTGAGGGTCACTTGCAGGATCCTTACAAATGGTGGGGAGGAAAGATCGAAAGTGCCTGGCACACTGAGGAGTTTGTTGGTGCCACGGCATAACATGATGCAGTATGGAGAAACAGAAAGCCAGGCATGGTGACACGTGCCTGCCATCCCAGCATCTGGGGAGACTAAGGCAGGAGTTTGATGCCAACCTGGGCTACATAGTGACTTCAAGGCCAGCCTGGATTACTTAGTGTGACTATGTAGTTACTCTATCGTCTGACTATATAGTGTCTCAAAAAACAAGAAATAGAAGGAGAAGGGAAAGTGGAGGAAGAAGAAGTAAGAAAATAGCTTCTAAATCTGTAAGTTCTTCTCTGTTTTATGCCGTTGGATGTGGCTGGGTTTTCCCTCATCTGGATGGGGCTTTCCTCACTGGAGACATTTTGTATGTAAAAGCCAAGGATTTGATGCCTTACGATATGGAAATTAGTTTGCTCTAATTACAGAACTAGCAAAGAATGGTGATTTTACAAAATAGTCACGGGTATCTTTTTTCAGTAAAGCTCCCAAAAAAGTTTACAAAAGTATCCAGAGCTTGTCTCTCTGTTGCCCCTCCTTCCCTCTCTCTCTGTCTGTCCATCTCTCTGTCCCTGTCTTACACCGTGGACAGAGACCATCGGCTGCCCATAGTTTCCCAGCTGCAGCGAGAGCCGGGCTCAGGACTACATCTACTCTGAGGGTCCCAGCCCCACATCCCTGGAAGGGCAACATTGATGGCAAGATTAGGCCGGGTCCCACCCTAGTCTGGTCAGCAGTGCCTCTGCTCTGTGTCCAAGGCAAGGTTGCTGGGGGCACCAACCTGGGAACAGAGCCCTCTCAGACGTGTTTCAGGGCTCTTGGTGATGGGAGTTGTGATTACTCACAGAATCAGGGACACTACAGCTAAACTTGTCCGAGGGCAGTCAGCGAGATGCTGGCGTGACTTTTCTGTCTCTGTGTGTGTGCATGTTTTGTTTTTTTAAGGGTTCTGGTCCACTCATGTCTAATACATTGCCCTGGTCAGATGATGGGCTTACGGGGAGCTCCAATTGGTTTGGTGTTGAAGGTGGAGCCTGGCTGGAAGACAGCAGTTATTGGGGATGTGACCTGGAAGGGTTTGTGTCCTTCCCAGCTCCTCCCTTCACTCTCTGCTTCCTGTCCCCCATGGAATGAGCAGCTCTCCGCTGCCTGCCATGCCGTGCAACCTTGGAGCACCAGAGTGCAGATTGAACCAGGAACCAAGATGAACCTTTCCTGCCTTCAGTGGCAGGTGTTGTGTCTCTGCAGTAAGGAAGTGACTTTTTCATATCCAAGAAGGCTGAGTACAATGGTTAATTTATTATGAATTGAAAATCTATCACAGAGTCATTCACTTTCAGAAATAAAAGTCAGAACCTTAAGGTCTTTCTTCCTGGCTCCCAACATGTGTGGGATTTCCTTTGTGGAAACCTCTGGAGGAAGTGTCCCAGCCTTCATGTGAACATTTTCGGTGGTGGAGAGCTCATTACTTTCAAGCTGGTCTGTGCTAGTCAGCTTCTTGTCACTGTAGCAAAAGACCTGAGACAATTAGACGGTCTTGGACTGCTTCCCCAGCACGTTCAATCCCCAGCATCTCAGGAGAAGTTTTATTTTGGCTTGAAACATCAGAGGGCTCAGTCTAGAGTGTTGGGCCTTTGCTGTGGACCGGTGATGAGGGAGGTCAAGTGTCAGGTCATCACTGCCCTACTCAGGGCCAGGAAGACAATGAAGAGGCAGGGGTCACCGTCCACTTGGAGAGCACAGTGCCCGACTCCTGCCAAGAGCTCCCGCCAGGCTCCTCCTCGTAAAGGCTCCATTGCCTTCCAGGGCTCCCTCTTGGGACCAAGGCTTAATACACAGGCCTTAGGGGACATTCACAATCCAAACTATGGCTCTCTCTCCTCCTTCTCCTACTCATTCCTCAGTGATTATTAGACTTGATGAGAAAAGAAATCCTGAATTATGCTGCTGACTAGAAAACGAAAGTTCAAGGTGGTAGGGGGCATCATTATGATTATAAACTTACACTAATACGTTACTTTCACAGTTGCTGACAGGGCTGGTGTGTGTGTCTGTGTGTGTGTGTGTGTGTGTGTGTGTGTGTGTGTTTTAGTTTTTTTGAGTCAGAGTTTCACTTTGTAGTTCAGGCTGGTCCTGAACTCAGTCTCTAACTCAGCAATCCTCCTGCTTCTGCTCTGAGTGTTGGGATTACAGGCCTGAGCCACCATACCTGGCACTGTGGAATGTGGTTACTGGAGATTGAACCCAGGCCCTTGTGCTTGCAAGGCAGGCATCTGAACCACTGAGCTAAATCTCCAGTGCCTAAGTACATATTTTTGTTGTTGTTGTTTGTTTTTCCAACAATTCCAGGTGCAACACCACTGAGCTATGTCCCTGGCTCTTCTAAGTATGTATTGATCTCCTTTCTCTTGGTATATACAGATGTAGGGAAACTCGAAGATGCCCAGAACAGACTTGTTATCAAACAGCTCACCAAAGAGATTGGGGAGCCTCGGAATTATGGTCTAACTGAGGAGGAGAAGGAGGAGCTGGAGCTGAAGGCTGCAGAGGCGCGCATGGCCAAGGAGGCCGCTGAGGAGGCAGCACGGGAGCAAAAGGAGGCTGCAGAGACAGCAGAGAGGGTGGCTCGCTGGGAGGAATGGGTGAGTGTGGGGGAATCTGGGGAGGAGGCGGCAGAGCATCTCCACCACCTCCACTCCCCATCCTGGTCTAGGAAAGGGCCTGAGAAGTACCCACAACACGTTTGTTTGTCTGGAGATTGTCTGGTTTTTTGTCGTGTACCATTTTTAAAAAACATCTATGGCCTATGCTTTAGTATTAATTTAAAAAGCCAGCCTTGAAAATGGTGTTAACACAGCGTGCACGTGCACAGCATTCTGCATGCTGACTGGTGATGTGATGTAACTTATCCTCCACTTATTTAGACATCACACCCTGTTCGTGCCACCTTCTGGAACAGTACTCGGCTCCTCCAGGGAAGAGAGTTTCTTTCCAGAATTCCGTGGTGCTGCCCCATGTGGGGGACACACGCCTATAATCCCAACACCCAGGAGACCAGTGAGGCAGGAGGATCTCTGCATGGTCAAGGCCAGCCTGGACTGCAGAGTGAGTCCCTGTGTCAAAAATAAATAAGCAGAAGCCTGCAGCCACCCCAGCTCTGCCCCGGGCATCTCCAGTCTGTTCCTGTGCTGCTGCCAGGCGACCCTTCCACAAGGCAGATCTGCCAGGGTCGTTCTCTGTTTACGACTATCACCATGCTGTGCAGCAGCATTAGAGACAAGCTCACCGCCCTCACTGTGGCCCACAAGCTCTTGCGTGACCCGGCTGCTTGTACTGCCTCTCCAGTTTCAAATGATACTGTGGTGGTCTTCTCCTAACACCCAGGAGACTCACTGACCTCACAGCTTTAGGAAAAGTTACCTTTCTCCAAATGTCTTTTCTGTAAGGGAAAGAAGAAGAAATAGGAGTAGCCTCCCTTGATCCTCCTAGAGTTCAAATACCACTTCCCCCCGAGGGTGTGGCCTGGCCCAAGTTGCTCTTTGTGTCTCAGTTTCTCCACCTATAAAGTTAGAATAGTGGTAGTGCCTATATCCTAGAGTTATTTTATTTAAACTATACACATAGTGCCTGGTAAACAGTGTGTAAATACACCTTTATTTTTTATTTATTTATTTTGAAACAAGATCTCACTGTGTAGCTCAGGCTGGCCTCAGACTCATAGTGGTCTTCCTGTTTCAGCCTCCTGAGTGCTGGGATTGCAGGTGTGCACCACCACGCCCAGCAGTGTTATTGTTTTCTTATAATGTGTTGCAAATAGGTTTCTCAGTTGGTCATTCATAGTTCTTAATTTATTTATTTGAGAGAACATCTTGCTATGTAGCCCAGACTGCCCTAAACTCACAGTGATCCTCTTGCCTCAGTCTCCACATCCTGCACCACTGTACTCAGCTATTTACTTTTTATTATTTATGGTGTTAAGACAGATCCAGTGGTGCATGTGTGTAAACCCAGCACTCTTTTCTTAGTGTCTCATTGTGTACTATGGTCTAGCCATGAAGTCACTATAGGTTGTCCTCAAACTCGTGATCCTCCTGCTCAGATTCCCAGCGCTGGGATTATAAGCATGTGCCCCGCACCTGGCCAAGAAGTGGAGTGGTGGTAAACCGAGCAAGAAATGTGCACGCCACCTTACTGAACACCCTCTGGACTTTCCAGTAGCACTCCTATGATTCCTATTATTCCTCCCCCCATCTGGGAAGCTAGAAATTATTTTGGTATAAAAAATGATCCAAGGTTCAGAGGAAGAAATAAAAGCAGCTAGGAAGCATATGATGAAATGTTCAACATCACTTGTCATTCAAGAGATGCAAATGAGGGCTGGGGAGTTAGCTCAGTGGTTCCGGCGCCTGTGTTGCAAGCGCAAGGGCCCGGGTTCGATTCCCCGGTAACCACATACCATACTGGGCGTGGAGACTCACGCCCAGCAGCAACCAGTACCACATACCACAGTGC
>PVIR01045050.1:0-10900 GCA_004026965.1 Petromus typicus
TCTCGTGGGTAGAAGCTGTGGATGCTGCTCAACATCTCCAAAAGGACCCATCCGAAAATGTCCTTCATGGCATCCTTTGAGAAACCCGGCTCAGACCTCACAGCGATCACCTCTGACCGTCTCTAGGCTCTGAGTGTGAGTGTGAATGCGCACACGGCAGCCCGTCAGCACTTGAGCTCGGCTGGAGGTGACTGTGGCTGTGATGCCAGCCTCGAGGCATGTGCAGGGGCACCTCTCGCTTAGACTTTGGGAAGCTCCTAGCCCCCACGCGCAGGACGCCACCGGGGAGGGAGAGTGTGGCAATTGCAGTGGCAATCCCCAGTGGGAACGCAAGAGAGAGACGTCTCTGTCAGGGAGGGCTTCCTTTGTCAGTGGCGGCGTCGAGTGGAAAGGCAAAGGCGAACCGGCCAGAAGCGTACGTGCGCGGTGTAGTTCTAGACTAAAAGGCCACCGCGGGGCCACAGCTGGGGATGGCAAGAGGGCCCAGCTTTCATAGTGAAGTCACAGGAAATCTGGGTGGGCCGGTTTTGACCTCCTGACCTGAAGGGCCACTGTGCTGGAAATCAGGGCCGGTGGCTGTATAAGATTCACCAGCACCATCAGCTGCGTTGAATACTTGGGTGCAACCCAAAGGGCCCCGGTTTCCCCTTGATGCTGCTGTCCTCGGGCAGATCATCCACTGACCCACAGCAGTTACACCTGGCGTGATGATGGGCATCCCAAAGGCATCCCACGGAGCAGACGCCGAACTTTGCTATCGGATTTCCAAGATATCCTGCCGAGCAAGATACACTTCTCGCTGGGCTGATAATACCACACAGCCGCCCGACACAGCCGCACAGGAGGCCGTGAGGGTGCAGACCCGTAGCTTCACTGCAGGGCAAGTGGGGGAGGCAGGGGGTCCAGCCCAACACCTCAAGGAAGGAGGAAATGCACAGAAAGTGAGCCGTGGTTCAGACTGAGGTTGATACTTACATCGTGTTGCTTTGTCAGAGGGCTCATTTCAGTTATGTAGATACATGTTAACATATTAAAGGTTTTAGGTAAGAGTAAAAGAAGCCCATCAAATGAATGTGGGGGCAAACGACAGTAATCCCATCACCGCAGAGCCTGAAGTAGGATCTCGAAATTGAAATGAACCTAAGCTACACACTAAGTTCATGTATGCACAGAGTATTTATCGGCAGAGATGGGGGCAAGGGGAGAGACAGAGGGAAAAAGAAGGAGATACAGAGAGAGAGAGAGAGAGAGAGAGAGAGCGCCAGATGGAAGGAATAACAGAAAAAGGACGAAAGGAAGGAAAGGAAAAGAAAGATGAAGACCAAAATGAGCCGAGGAATCCGTGACTGCCAAACGGCAGGAGAGTCTGGAGGTCAGACTGGCAGTGGGCCTCAGAACTGGAAATGTCGGCCCTTCTTATCCATCGATCCCAATCCTTATAATTCCTATTAGGATGAAAGTGTGCACAACCATGTGCAAAATTTGGGAATATCAAAAGTATGCAAGAATAGAGGACTGTTCAACGCTGTCTCCAGAACAGCAGTGGGACATTCTAAGTCCATTACAAAGCATGAGGACGCTGTTAGGAAATGTGAGGACAACCCAGCCACTCGGAAAGGTGCACTAGGGAGAAGGGAGTGGAAGCGACGGCTGGTTCTGAGAGCTCACTGTCCAGAGCCCTTCCTCGCCAGAGGAGGACTAGCGAATGGAGCCTGGCATGAGGGAGCTTTGACAGAGAGAGCTCATCAAGAAGACGAATGCTGTGGTCCTCAAAAAAAAAACCAACAACAACCAAAAAAACCCAAAAAACAAAAGGCCCGGTGTGCCTCCTCGGGGTGGATCTGGTGCTGTCCGTGACTGAAACCATGGGCTGGGGACGTGTTTCTCCCAAAGACCAAACCGAACCATGCGGGGAACTGATACAGACGTTCAGCCGCGCGTCTCCAGATGGTTTCCCACGTTTGCACGAGGGAATGAATCACAGACATTCTCCCTAGAGGTGGGTGATGTTGGGCAAGGGGAGGGAAACGTCCAGCCGACCTGCAAAGATCCACAGAAAGACATGAACCAACCAGCTCGAGGAAAAGAAGTTTTTTGTGTAAAATCTGGGAGCAGGGAACAAACCCGGCAGATCCCTGGCTCTCACGAAGCACACGCCCCACCGTGTGAATGCTGTCTGGCTTGCAGTACCTTGAATCCCCATGAGAGCTTCACAAGAGACATAAACTTAATGATCTCCACAGTACGGACAAAGGCGTGGGGCACCAAGAGGGTAGACAGCGCTCCGCGCCTATCGAAGACATAGACATCAACGGCCACGCGGACTCCAGAGCCCCCTACAGGCAGCGAGCGCTTCCTGCCTCCCTTGACACTGGATGGGATTTGTTCGTGTCAGAAGAATCGAGGGTGGCAGGGCTGTGGCCCGGTGCAGGGCGCTTGCCTGGCGTGCAAAAGCTCCGGGAATCCAGTCACGGTCCCGGGAGACAGTATCAAGCAAGAGTGTGCACTGCACAACGCTCCCACGGAGATGACGCTATCAGCCATTCGTGACCTTCATTCAAACCCGAAAATGAATCCGGAGAGGGGGAAGCACATGCGAAATACACGGCCTTTGCCCCCTCGTCTCCGGTACTGGCTGGAACAAAGACATGTTGGGGGACGGTGCTTAATCCAGAGAGAGGAAACAGAGAAACGGAATGAGGCTGGGAGGAAATGAACACTGGGGCACGACCGGCTGGAGTGCGGGCCGGGTGCGGCGCCGGGGAGACTGTGCCAGGGCCCCTCAGACGCCCGCATGGGTCCGCCCCGTGACCCAGACCTTCTACCTCGGGGCCTGTGAGGCCGAGCCTTGAGCAGATCTTTGCAGAGCGGACGAGTTCGAGGCGTCGTGCACAGGAACTAAGAAGTGGAAGGGAGCCGCCTGATGGAAGGGTGGAGAGACGAAGACAAGGGGGTCTCTGCGTACAAGGCACAGAGAGATAATTCAGCCATGGCCACGACCTGCGCGAGCCTCAGGACATCACGCTGAGCAAAATGCGCCCCTCACAAGAGGGCACATACAACATGTGACACTGACAGCCGGTCCCTAGAGCAGGAAAATTCCCAGAAACAAAAAGCAGACTCGCGGTTGCCAAGGTGATGTCTGTGCTATGCGCATTTCAGGCCAGTAAGGACGTGTCACTGGAAAAGGCGGGTGTCGTGCATGAACCGCAAGGTCTTGGCACTGAGCTGCGTACCAGTCCCGCTTTAATTCTGAGAAAGGGCTGTCACCCACTCTGTGCCGGCCAGCTGGGCTGAACTGGAAATCCCGCTGCCTCAGCTGCCCAGTATGCGGCGATCATAAGCCTGAGCTGCCGAGGCTTTCTGCGCACACGGGTCCATAGTGCGAAGCAAACATGCGCACGGTGGAGAAAAGGAGCGACGTTTCGGAGCGTAGCAAAACCACCTCTCTAGTGCTCAGTCTCGGTGGAACTATTTACTTTTGTCCCCACACGCTCGATGCCGTGGCAGTTATGCGGAAAGGCACGTGTGACAGCGAGGGCACTGCGGTATCACGAGTTCTCATTCAGGGGCAAAGTGGCACTCAGGGGGCCACGGGGAAAGAGGCCAACCACACAGTCTCAGAGATGGCGTCGAAATCGGAAGGGCCATCTTTTATGCCCAAGCCGACGCGGCCCACTGGGACGCCTCTGTGGGACTGTCCGGCGACCTTGCACTTCTTCACAGAGAGGAGGGCACGATTCCACTGAGGGGATGCCAGGATGCCTCCAGGGTCTGCTCAGCCGGGGCAAAAATGCACCAAACGCAGTGGTTCCCCAACCATCAAACCAAGGGAAAGCGGGGAGCGGGACTGCCCCTCTGGGCAAATAGGTCAAGACCGTGAGCGAGGTGTGCAGCCTCCGGGGAGGAAGCCTGCTGGGTGAGCGATGAGGGCTCGGAGCAGAAGATGGGGCTCCTCCGGAAGTCACCAAGACCACTTTCTCTTGTGTTTGTTTCTTTGTTGCTTTCCTCGAGGCAGGGTCTGTCGGCGCGTCGCAGGATGGCCTCCAGCTCACCGCAGTCCTCCCACCTCAGCCTTCCCAGTGCTGGGAACAGAGGTGTGCCCGACGTGTCCAGCGACCAGCACCTCTGGCGAGGGCCGCGTGACAGAGCCTGACGAGCACTCTGGCTGAGAAGGCCCGTGGAAGTGTCCGGCGTCCGCCTCTGACTAGGGAGCGGTCGCTCAGAACCTCTGTGTGATTGTTCTGCACATGGAGGACAGCAGAGCCCTGTCTGGCTCCCCTGTCCCCCACGTGGGAGCAGCAAGCTCCAGGGCACTTTCCCCGCTGGCCCTCCAGCCCAGAGTCCCCAGGGTGCGGCTCGCACAGATCCCTCCGCTGTGCGGTGTGCCAGCAGGAAACACACGGGACACACGCATGTGCTTTTCTCTGTGCAACAGAGGCGGGGGTGGGGTGGAAACCTTCGAGGAACCGCGCGAAGCTCCTGTAGAAGTCCTGAGACTCCTTTCCGCCTTCCCCCTTGGCCCTGCGCCTGGGAATCCCCCTGCCCTGTGCGGCCCTTGCCCTTTGCACGGAGCGTGTCTTTGTGACGCATCGTCTGGGTGTCTGTTGAGGCTGGGGGCAGAAGGGTCAAAGACCCCTCACTTCCAACACGCCAAGCCTGCTCAGCCCCGGTCCGAGCGACCAGCAGGCGGCAGACTGCCGGTGCAAGGGCGGCCCTGCTCCGGGCCAGCCGTGCTCTGAGCCCTGGGAGGTGCTCCACAGGAGCCCATCCCTGAGGCTTGTCCCCAACCAGCTGTTTCCTGGGGAACTCGGGATTCTGCATCGCTGCGTTTCCACCCATCCATTCGCAAAGGCCCGACCCGTCCAAGGGGGCCGTTTCAGCTACCGGTTACGGGGGGTGGGGGGCGGGGGGGGGAGTGGGAGGATGTTTGCCTAGGAACCGCTTTAGAATTCACTCCACTCTTATGGCTGTGTGGAAACACGTGGCAGTGGCTCTGAGACAGGCGCTAAAGATGTGGATCTGTCTCAAGTGTACCAGGCAACTTCTTTCAAAGACAGAGGAAGGAAGCCAGGAACTCTTTAAGGAAATGCGAAAGGATGTGACTCCTCCCTGGTGAGCGGTGCCTGAAGGCTGTGGATGGCGTGTACATCCTAGACATCCAGGAAAGGGCCTTCATTCCACAGGGCTATTGACGTGGTCTACAAATTCCATGAAAGTGGGCGCGTTTGTTGCCCACAGGTCAGGGTCCAGCACTCTCAAGAAGGGGCCTCTGGGACACTGAGCTCGCGGGTCAAGTACAGAGCACTCCGTGCCGCCCGTGGGCCGTGTCCGTGGAGCACATGTTTTCACAGCCTCCAGGGGATATTTCACGGGGAGAATCACGTACAAACGCTCTGCCCTCCAAGCTTTAAATGAGTCTTCTCTGAGGAGGACATCGCACGTTCGCTTTTTGATCTCTCTGTCGCCAGCTGTGTAAGATGCTCCAGTGTGTGGAACTCAGAGATGAGAGTGAGTCCGCCAACCTTGGAACCCACGACTTATCTCTCCAGGCCTTTGTTTGCGGTCGAGATCCCTGCGCGGCCCAGGAGACCTGTGAGCCGTCAAGCTCCACGGTGGAGGCGCGCGTCTTACACGCGGCGGCACACTGGCGCTCGCCTCCTAGCTCACCTACAGCCCAAATGGGCTAACCGTTTGAGTTCAGTGCTTTCCCGGACCCTCTCAGGAGAAAGAGGTTACCATTCGGGGAAGGGCTTCGCCAGTGAGGGAATGGGTGGCAGTTTCCCAAGCACGATTTAAGAGCACAGTCAACTCCCGGCGTTTTAGGTGCGGGAGTCAGCGTGGGCCTCAGGCTGCTGGCCCCTGGTGTTTGGGGGGAAGACATCCTAGGGCGTGAGAGGCTCAGCACAAAGGCCACCGCCTGTGCAAGGACCTGCCGCTGTGCGGTGTGCCCAGAGAAGATGCCTGCCTGCGCGGGACACACTGCAGACTGGAAGCCGCAGGCGACACGCGGCTCCATCCCCAGCACCTGCATCCAAACTCCGCCCAGCAGCCTCGGGGTTTGCATGTGGATAGATAGATAGATAGATAGATATAGATATAGATAGATAGATAGATAGATATAGATATAGATAGATAGATATAGATATAGATAGATATGAATATACGTATATATGTATATCAGAAACCTTATTTTTAAGAGTTTGCTGTGTCTCTCTTATGAAATGCAGAAAATAAGTAATTGGTTTAACGTTGCTAGGCTTTTATCCTGAGAGGAAACAATGCAGGCTACCGCGCGGCAGCTAGGTAAACATCCTCCAAACTAGGTTGAATTCAAGATCCTAATGTAACATTTCTCCTAAATATTTCATATCCTAACTGTAACCACAAAGATAAAAAAGAAAGGAAAAAAACCCAAGCAAACAGCGCGGGCCCACTCCAGTAGCGGAAGCACAGGCAGGGCCCACAGTGTGGCTTCTAGGTCGCATCTCGTCCCCCTGGCTCCCGGGAGGATGGGGCAGCGTGGCGGTCAAGCTCCCGGCCCAGACACGTGCCGTGTCCACCCCGCCCCCCGCCCGGAAAAGGCTGTTGGGGCGCAAACGGGAAAGCCCCAAAGCACGGTGCGGTGGGCTCATGGGCAGGGCTGTCTTTGGTGCCTGCAAAGCCGATGTCCAGGCACGCAGGTGTGACGGTCACGTGAGAAGCGGGATGCCTTAGAACTCCCGAGGTACGGAGTGGACTCGAGGTTGCGCGGGTTGTATCTCCGCATGGGTGTTAGGGTGGCATCACTTAAACGAGCATTTGTCATCACAAGGCAGGAGCAGAAGGAGGCCTGGGAACCTCGGTGAGGTCCCTGCCATCCGCCCGGGATGGGCGTCCTGCCCGCCCTGGAGATGGCACGAAGGGGACCTCGCGGTGCTGGGGAGGCGAGGCGGCGCTTCTGCGAGCGAGCCAGCGGGAGAGAAACCCTCCCCGCGCAGGGAACGCGCTCCCCCCCCCCCGCCCCCGCTCTTCTTGGGGCGAGGGCAAACAGCGCTGGGTCTTTTCTCCTTCCCCTTCCCCTTCCCCTTCCCCTTCTTCTTAATGAAAATCGCTCTTCTAATTAAATGGTCGTTGTAGGGACCAGCCGTCCACGCTGACAGCACAGCGGCGTCCGGTGTGCCGCGCGCGCGCTCACCGGTACCGCAGGTGGGTTGACAACTGGTGGGGGCGGCGTGTCGCGCGGCGGAGCGCACCCGGCGCCCGGCCTCTCCCCCCTCCGCGGCGTGGGCGGCGCGAGCCCCGGCGCGGGGCGAGCAGGGAGCAGGCGCGAGAAGAGCTCTGCCCGCAGCCCGCAGCCTCTGGCCGGCCGGCCGCCCAGTGCGCGTGCGCGGCTTCTGCAGCCAGCCGGGACCAGCCCTGCGGACCAGCGCGAGCGAGCAGCCAGCAGAGAGCTAGCTGTGCGGGCCGCTAGGCGAGGTGGAGCCAGAGCGCAGAGCCAGCGACATGGGGGACCGGGAACAGCTGCTGCAGCGGGCGCGGCTGGCCGAGCAGGCGGAGCGCTACGACGACATGGCCTCCGCCATGAAGGCGGTGACAGAGCTCAATGAACCCCTTTCCAATGAAGATCGCTATCTCCTCTCCGTGGCCTACAAGCATGTGGTGGTGGCCAGGCGATCTTCCTGGAGGGTCATCAGCAGCATCGAGCAGAAAGCCATGGCTGATGGGAATGAAAAGAAAGTGGAGAACGTGAGAGCTTACCGCGAGAAGATTGAGAAGGAGCTGGAGACAGTGTGCAGTGATGTCCTGGCCCTGCTCGACAAGTTCCTCATCAAGAACTGCAGTGATTTCCAGTACGAGAGCAAGGTGTTCTACCTGAAAATGAAAGGTGATTACTACCGCTACCTGGCAGCGGTCGCTTCCGGGGAGAAGAGAAACAGCGTGATTGAAGCCTCGGAGGCAGCCTACAAGGAAGCTTTCGAGATCAGCAAAGAGCACATGCAGCCCACGCACCCGACCCGCCTGTGCCTGGCTCTCAACTTCTCCGTGTTCTACTACGAGATCCACAAGGCGCCCGAGCAGGCCTGCCTGTTGGCCAAGCGGGCCTTTGACGACGCCATAGCGGAGCTGGACACGTTAAAGGAGGATTCCTATAAGGACTCCACACTCATCCTGCAGTTGCTGCGAGACAACCTCACCGTCTGGACCAGGGACCAGCAGGAGGAAGAAGCACGAGAAGGCAACTGAAGAGCCTTCGGTCCCGGGCCCCTCCTGCACCCACCGCCCCCATCGTCACCGATGGATTCTTCCTTGCCACAGTCACTAAATATCTAAAACTGTCTGTCTGTCTGTCTGTCTGCCTGCCTGCCTGCCTGCCTGTCTGTCTGTCTGTCTGTCTGTCTTGGCAGCACAACTACTCAGACCTGCTGCTGTCCTATCCCTTGGGAAGCAAGTTTCAGATAAACCTTGATGGACACTGCTGGACTGGTGGTTGCTTCGAGCCGGCAAGGACTCCCTTTGGGACTGTGCAGAGAAGTGTGTTGCGAGTGAGGCGTTTGGCCATGCTTGTTGGGTCTGTGGCAAATCCAGGTGAATGTAACTGGGGAGTGTGGGAAGGAGAGCTAGCCGACACGGGCCGTGGTTGATGTTTGAAACAAGCTGATAGTGTGTTGTTAAGCAGTACCTCTCGTGCATGCGGACGTGAACTCAACCCTCCCACCTGTTTCTTCAGCTCATGGGACGCTTAGGGGAAGCTGATACACGGAGACAACTTGCTCCTTTCCATCAGCTTTGTCATAAACCGTTTAACGTGAGGTTTCAGTAGCACTTTGTTTTAACTCTTGAAAATAGGATGTGCTCAAAACTTCTTCTCAGTGTACTGCATTGTAAAGTTTGGACATGTGTAGCTTTCTGTTTGGGGTGGCGATTGTGTAAGGATCTTCTTGGGCTTTATTTTTTCCTGTGACTCATTGGCTGCTGTCCCTGTGCATCCCGGCAGTGCCCTGTGTGTCAGCCCATGTCAGTCAAGATGGGTGATGTCATGAAATGTCAGACTTCTCAAATAAATGTTTTGGAATCCAAAGGATACATAAATGCTGCTTTGGGGATATAAAAAAAAAAAAAGTAAAAAAGAAACTGGCAATTGCATAGCATGTGACAGGCCCTGGGTCCAATCCCCAGCCCTATCGAATGAATGAATGAATGAATGAATAATTAAATAAATACCTGACCATTATGTGATGGGCGAGATTCAAAACTGGACACAAAAAAGGTATTCATTTCCGGAAACTGTCATTTAGTTTGAAAGTCCATGAACACATCCCAAGATGCTGTGAATCTGTGTGTGACTTTGTGCAGTGGATATTTTCTGGGGAAATTTCCATGTGTTACTCCTCCTATGAAATATAGTCTGATGTAGAATAAATAAACGTGATTTTATTTCAACACCAGTCCCCTTCACACTTGATTGATGCGGTCGGTGATGTGATTGTCCTTCTGTTAACCATTTTGCTCTTTGGTAATCTCATTTTACTAAAATGAGTTTTATTGATAAATTGCAGTACTGTTTGAGGCGTGCAGCAATGTTAAAGGGGAGGGGGGTCGGTGGGTTTGTCTTGAATGGGGCGGGGGATTTGGTTGGTTTGTTGCTTTGTTTTTCAGTGTTGAGAAAAAATCTCAACAGGGACATGTCAAAGTTGCTCAGGTCCCTGTGGCCCCACTGTCAAAACAGGACAGTGTGACCACGGTTATGGTCTGGATCTCAAAATATGACCCGTATGTCTGTCTGTCTATCCATTTATTTAGTTTGGGGGGTGGTGATCGTCAGAGGGGCAAGCTGCTGGGAATCTGGCCTCCTCTGCCTGGTTCCTGACCGCCACGCAGTGAGAGCCGCTGCCCTCTGAGATGCCAGCTGTCCTCACTGTCTCTGACTCGGAGCTTGCTGGCTGAGGACGGAACCCACTGAAGCTGCGAGCCGACACAAACCTCCCCTCCTTTAAGTTTCAAGTGCGGGGCACTTTTTGCCAGGGCTCAGAAAGTGCCGAGTACAAGCATGAAAAGGATGAACGCACCAGGCATGGTGGCCTGGCTTCTTGGAAGAAAAACTGCAACTTCCAGGTCAGTTAGGCCAATATACGGAGACCCCCATGTCCAAAGAAGGAAAGGAAAAGAGGGTGGGGATGCAGATGATGGGTACATCATACATCACTTGCTCAGCATTCGCAGTGCTCTGGGTCCAAGCCCTAGTTGTGCAGAAGAGGGAAAAGATGGAGGGATGCACAGATATGACAGTAATAGGGCATAGTGCTGGTACTTACTGAGAGTGGCAATAGGCCTGTGAAATTGCCTTTTAGAAATTTACCTAGCTCCTAGGCTTTTCTTTTTGTGTATGTGTGCATGTGTGCGCGTGTGTGTGTGTGTGTATTTGCATCCACATGTGTGTAAAATGATTCCACCTAGATTTTTCACAATGAGCTATATCCCAGGTCCTTCTTAAAAATTACTTCTTTTTAAAATTTTGAGGTAGGCTCTTGTAAAGCTGCTGAGTTTGGCCTCAGAGCTGTGATCCTCCTGCCTCAGCCTCCCCGACTGCTGAACTTAGAGGCAGTTGCCACCATACCGGGCTGACTCCGCTTTTGCACACTTTTGCAAAAAATGTAAAGGAAAGACACGTGCCATCAACATGACATTGAAAAGTAAGGTCCATTTTCTTTTTTTTTTTTTAATTATCTTTATTGGTACATTAAATATACACATCATGATTGCACTCCATAATGGGGATTTGTACCAGTATAAGACACAACTTAATTCTCATTTTTTCCCATAGCCCCACCCACCCTACCACCCCCCCATATATATAATATTTGTTTCCTTACTTTTTTGTTACAATCTCAACATTGTCCCCTTTCACCTTATTTTACAT
>PVIR01045051.1:0-10906 GCA_004026965.1 Petromus typicus
CCATCCTCCTCTATCTGTACTTTTAACTATTTTCAATATTTTTTTGATAGTTGCTCTGTATCTCTGAAAGGTTAATAGTTTTAGGTTTAAATTCATCTATTTTAGGTCCTATTTACTCATTCTTCATTATGTAAGAAAATGAGTACCCTGTATCTTCTTCCATACTTAGTTTCAAATTCTGTCAGTGATAGATACTACCTCCATTTTATGGTGAAAATTTAATTTATACTTCAGTGATTAAGTCTTCAGACTGATGTTTAAAATGAAACTATATGTTTCTTCCCTACTGTACATTTGCCTGAATTACAGGCTCTGATACATCTTTGGCTGATGTGCCACACATTTACTGCTGCCATTTCAAAGGGACCCAGGGGAGCCAAGCATGTGTACTCAATCTGTTACCTTGAACCAAAAAAATGTTTATCTTCTAAGTGAGTTGAGAAAGCAGTTGTCACATAAAAATTCGAGATACTTGAGAAACTGCTATGAATAAAGATAATCTGTATCTAGATGTGAGTAAACATGATACTTAAATTTATCAAGGCGTATTCTATCTGATTAAGTACAAATATTATTTTTCAGTCATAAGGACTTTACCAGAAGCAAGAGGCCGGTTCCTGATCCCTTATTCTCATACAGAATTGATTTCTCATACATTAAGCATGAGAAAAGCCACTATGCAACTACTTCAAAAAAAGTTTGAAGTACTTAAACAAGTAGTTTCTCAGTTAAGAGAAAATCACTGCATTTGTCTAAATCTTCTCTTCTCAAAATAGCTAGAACACAGTGACAACTCAAGGAGTGTGATGTGTCACAAACTTCCTGTTCTTTCTCTCAGCTGCAAGGAGGTGATTCAAAGCCTCCAGGCTCATTCCCACACTCTAGGCCACCAGAGAAGAGCACAGAGCCTGGCTGGCAGAGATGAAGTGCTCCGCTCCCGTACGAGCTATGCAAACGGAGATATTAACATATTAAATAATAACTACAACAGACTGTCAAGCTTTCCCTGATCAGCTTGACCTGGCCAGGGGGAAAACAAGCATACACCTTCCTCTCCCAATTTTACTTCTTCCAGAATTCTGAGTTAGAGAAAATCACTTTAGAAGCAACTCATCAATTCACTCCCTAAATGAAAACTAGTATTAATTTCTGTTTAAAGCAAATCACACAATTACAGAACCTTCCTTAAAAAATTTAGGCTCTCCTTTCTCTGATTTGAATGTCATCTGTACCAGCACAGGTTCACTACTCAATTTTTAAAGTCAATTATTAGAAAGAAAGCACATTAATAAGGTAATACTAGCAAGTAGCTTGTCATGTGTACTTTACATACATGAAGGAATTATTCTCACACTTCTGATAAGTCCTAATTTTTACAAAGAAGAAAACAGAAGCTTAGCACGGTTAAATTAAATTTGTCTAATCACTGCAGCCCACAATAAAAACAACAGCAATACTAATAAATTACAAAAAAAAAATGTCAGGGTAAATTATTATAGCATTTGATCAAGAATCACTAACTTCAGCATAAAGAAAAATTTGTCTTAGTTACTAAAAGTTTATCTTGACTACAAAAAAACCAAACTACCACAAATTCTTTTATCTAATGCAAAAAATAACAAAAAATAAAAAGCATAACTCCTTTCTAAAGGGAAGCAAAGGATTTTCTTCCACCCAAGGTGAAAGCTATCTTCTAAAGTTAACAGCTTTATGATATTTACTGAGAGTTAGCTGGCCACTTGCTGTTCTACTAACCTGCCACGTTTCAAATGTTAGGAAGTAACTTATCTCATGAAAACTGTAAAAAAGTACAATAAATCCTTTAATGATATACTAATCAGACGAAATAAAATGGAGGCACTCTTTTCCCAACATCAGCAGGTGGTAAAGGGAATAAAAATAAAAAGTGTAACAAGGGTGACAGGGAGCTGAAGAGCAATGCAATGTTGCCCTCAAAGGTTCCAGGATGGGTAAACAACAGGCTGCTTCCTTCCGGTAGGAATCCAACACCATGGCTGTTCGTACCAGAAGACTCTCAGTGAATTCTTAAACCTGGGAATGTCCCCAACCCGCGATTTCCACTGATTTCTTTATTCTCCAGCTACAATAGAACTTCTCTGGTCTTTCCCAGGCTGGCGTCTAGTTTTCTCTCATCAGTTCTCACTGCAGACTGACATTTTCACTGTCTAAGAAGGCATACCTTTTCCTTTCAGTCACACCACGCTTGTTTATTTTTCTTCCACCATGGGTTAATGTCCAGACTTATCTTCTTTTTTTTTTTTCAGACTTATCTTCTTGATCTTACTATTACATTCTTACAATCTCCATAATCAGCTCTGTGAGTCTAGAGAGCTGGTCCTTCCTATGTTTCTTTCTATCCCAAATTCCTAACGCAGAGAAGGCATGAAATATGTGTCAAATGATTGAAAGCAGCTAGTGATAGGTATCACTGCATAAATATGGAAGAATGAGGTGAAAATAACAAAATTCCAGACCCTCTTCGTGCTCTATGCAAAGTTAAACAGTTTATATAACACGTAGTATTTTGTTTCTCTTGTAGAATAAGCTCTCTCCTCTCTCTGGTTCTGTTAACCTCAAAGATCCTGCTTCAACAGCAGAGCCAACATATTACAAAGATTGGAACATTTATAAAGCAAACAAGTGCTATTATCTAGACCATAAAAGATTTTCATAACCAAATCAAAGAACTTTCCAACACATTTCAGACACACTTCCTGCAAAGCATCCTGGAGGTGGCCAGAGAATCCCGCAAGAGAATAACTCCTTTATGGAAAACACTACAGTAAACGTGAAGAGAACCTTCAACGTGTAAGGGCAGAAAAAGCTGAAGACTCTGAACCCAATCTGCAGTCGGCATACCAATTCCTAATGGTATAAAAAGAACGCTTCCAACACGAGAAGTAACCATCAACTAAAAAACTAGCCCCCCAAACTAGAAAAAGTTTGCCAAACCTGACAATTCTTGAAACGTACTTCTCGCCATTTACACAATGGCTAGTGATGTAAATTAAGTAAATCGCACAAGTAGGAACATACAGAATATCTAAATGGTTAAGTGAATTTAAAACCTTGATACTGACACCAAAAGCTAATATTATTTAATAACGTACTTACTGCACTTTCAAAGAAAATTCATTTTTATGATTTTGCTATGGATTAGTAAACCTGATCTCCCATAACCTCTACTTCCAGAGCTCAGGGTTCAATGTGCGATAAGCGAAGCTCTCACTCGGGTCACTGAGGCTCTCCCGAGACCCTCCCAGAAAGGAAGCGAGGGACGAACAAGCATCAGCTGGGAAACGGACTGCAGCAAAGCAGCTCGGTTCCGTGCCCTCTTCCGCGAGGGTGGCCAGCAGGCTGCACCTCGATTGACGAGAGGGTCACCGGAAGCAGGACACCTGGAGCAAGTCCCCGAGCGAGGCCCTCGCGACAAGGCTGGGCGCAGGCGGCCACCGGCCCCCGACGCGCGACAACCTCCCAGAGCGGGCGCGGAGAGAGCGGCCGGCAGGGCAAGGCCGACGGCCGGAGACCGGAGGGCCCCTCCCCCGTGCCCGCCGCGGTGGCCCGGGAGGCGCGGACCGAGGGCAGCCAGCCGGGCCGTGCCAGGGCGCCCCAGGGCATCCGGCCCTCCGCCCCACACCGTTCACGCCCGTCGCTTCACCTCGGCCGGCACCGGCAGGTTCTCTGCCGCCGCCTTCAGCTCCAGCACCGAGTCCGTCTGCCTGTCGGTGAGCGGCGCCGTGGTGTCAGGCCTCCGATCCCACAAAGCCAGCTTCTCCCGAGCGTCCCGCTCGGCTGCCGCCTGGGGCAGTAGCAGCAGCGCCGTCTCCGCCATCGCCGCCACCCCTGAAGCCCTCTGCAGCAGCCAGGTGCAGGCGACCCCGACCCAGAGGCCCGGGTCACTTCCGGGAGCACCGGGGCTTCCACGGCACCGCGACGGCGGCTAAGGGGCGGGGCAGGCAGAGCCCTGACCCGGAAACACTTATGCGCGTGTGGGCTGGGCCGGGGCCAGGACAGACGTGGCTTTAGGCGAGTTCCAAACGTTTCCTGTCCACCAGTACACGAATTGGGTGGAGACACTCTGACGGAAATGGAAATGCCCCTACCGGAAGTCTCTTTCTCAATATCAATAACTAATATTACGTGTGCTTCGCAGAACCGTCCACTGCATCTAGTCACCGTGCCGGTTGGCCTTTCCTCAACTCTTTGATGCTGCTGCTCCTCTGTTCTCTGCTGGATAGTCTGGGTCAGGGTGTCAATGCCCCGTTGAGAGTTGGCACCGCTTAGATCAAAACTATGAGCACAAACTTTTCCAAAATCCAGTAGTTTTCCTGTTAGAAAACGAATTTATGGAGAAAGCCAGCCTTGGTGGGACGTGCCTATAATCTCAGCACTTGCAGCATGGGCGCAAGTTCAAGACCAGCCTGGGCTACAACGTGAACTCAATACCAAACTGAACTACACAGTAAGACACTCAAAAACACGCTAAACCTAATTGATGGAAACAAAAAATTCAGAGTATATATCAAACATCATTAGTAGTAGTAAATCACTAAAAACAACTAGCATAAAGACTGAAAAACTTCCATATTGAAAGAGACCAGGGAAACATGACGCCCCAGGGTATTTTAGGATACTGGACTGGATCCTGGAACCATTAGAGGTCAATCGTGGTGAACATATACAATAAAGTCACAGAATAAAATATAAGAATTCAAATAAGGTCTTTAGATAACAGTATTGTACCAATGTTGATTATATACATGGTTAAGTAAGATAATAACACTAAGAGAAGCAAGGGGTGAATACCTAAACTCCCTGTACAGCTTTTGTTTGCAACTTACCTGAAATCTAATATTTCAAAAAATCAAAAATTTAGTAGAAGATACTTATTTGAAGAAAATACTTGTGATATAATCTTAAAAATGAAACCATATATAATCCTATTGACCAAAAGAAACATTCTCAAATTATTGATAAGTAGTTGGGATTACTGATAACTTAACTTTTTCAATGAGTTTTGCACTTAAGTTTTTGAGCCAGGCATGGTGCTTCACGCCTGTAATTCCAGCACTGGGGAGGCAGAGGCAAGAGGATTGCCACAAGTTTGAGGCCAGCCTGGGCTACATAGTGAGTTTAGGGTCAGCCTGAACTACAAAGCGAGAAAAAAACAAAACAAAACAAAAAACTTTTTCATCATTCAACCCAGCTTCAGGGCATTATTCCCTCATTATTAAAGAAAGTAACCCTGTGAATATGTGCAGACATGTGGTTATCTTTGCCTCAGTACGTAAAAACCTACTTTGTGTAACCCAGATTGATCTTTCGATCTACAAACCTCAGAAACAAAATTAACCCTCTCGAGTTTTGTGAAGATAAACCTGTATGAAGCGTTATCCTTCAAGAGCCAAATGCAGGCATGCTCTCTCCCATGAGAACTACCATTACAGGTTTTCCCAATTCCTGTACTTTCTAAATGTTACTTAATTCCATGAAACATTTTTACCAGTAGATGTTTCATAAGACTAAAAGGGAGCAGCGCAGGTCAGGATACCGTGGTAAAGATCTGGGCCGGGCAAAATGGAGGTGTATTCAGATGAAGGGAGGGAAAGGGGGGTGGGATGTGCAGCACAATGGCGCCTGACCTGTGCCCGTGGGGAGTTGTACACGCACATAGCACATCTTAATTCTTTTTCATCCCCATCTCTGGGTACTCTTTCCTTTGCAAAAGTTCTATTTCCTACTATATATCTTTTATTTTGCTCTTTATATTTTGGGCTTCTCATAAAAAAAACCATGTAGTATTTAAGTTATGTGTCTCATTTATTTCATCTGACATGACGGTCTCAGGGTGCATCTATGTTCCTACAAATGACTCGAGTTTACCCCTCTTAATTGCAGAGTAATACTTGTTTGTGTATAACACCATACATTTTAATCCATTCATCTGCTGATGAATAGATAGGCTGTTTCCAAGATTTAGTATTATGAATTATGCTGCTATAAACATGGGTGTGCATGGACCACTATAATGTAATGACTCTAACTCTTGGGATGATAACCCGGAAGGAAACTAGCTGGGTCAAGTAAAATTCTGGCTTTGTCCTTTTTTTTTTTTAAAGACAGACTCTCCCTTTGTAGTTCAGGCTGACCTGAATTCACTATGTAGCCTAGGCCAGCCTCGAACTCACAGCAATTCTCCTGCCTCTGCCTCTCAAGTCCCAAGTGCTGGGATGACAGACGTGAGCCACCACCCCCAGCTGGTTTTAGTCTTTTGAGAACTCTTCATACTGGTTTCTATACTGTTTGTGCTAGTTTACACTCCCACTAACAGTGTAGAAAGACCCCCCTGCCTCATCAGCATTTGTTATTATTTGATATCTTGACAATAGCCATTCTTTCTGGAATAAAATGAAATGTGGGTGTTGTTTTAATTTCCATTTCTCTAATGGCCAGAGATGTAGAACATTTTTTCGTACATTTGTTAGTCATTGGTACTTCTGAGAACTGTCTATTCACTTCAGTTGCCCATTTCTGGGTTGGTCTTTTATTTGAGAGATCTAATTTGTTTTTTACTCCTTTATCTATCCTAGATATTAGTCATCTATCCAAAGAATAGCGAGAAAAAAAATGTTTCCTCATTCTGTAGGTTATCTCTTCACTCTGTTGATTGTTTGCTTTGTGGAAGGCTTTAAATTTGACATGATCACCTTTATTGATTCGTGTTACTTTTTGTGCAATTGGGATTCTATTCAGAAAGTCCTTGCCTATGAAATGCATTCAAAAGTGTTGCCTATTTTATCTTCCGGCAGAAAGTTTCTGATTTCATATTTAGATCTTTGTCCCATTTTTAATTTAGAACATGATAAGACATTTGGGTCTTCTACATGTAGTTTCAGTCTCCTATTGTATGGATAACCAGTTTCTCCAGAAGCATTGCTTAAAGAGGCTATCTTTCCTCAAGAGTAGGATTTAAAAATTTTTTTTAAAGATATTTATTTTTAGTTTTATACAACCAATATGGAAATCAGCATGGGATTCCCAAGCATATGTTTTTGGCCTCTTTGCCAAAAATCAAATAGCTTAATGTGCCTGGGGGCATTTCTACATCCTCTGCTCTGTTCCATTGATCCACGTTTCTGTGCCAGTTTCATGCTGCTTTTGTCACTGAAGTTTTTTAATAGAACTTGAAATCTGAGATTGTGATGCCTCCTCCTTTACTCTCATTTCCCAGGATTGTTTTTACTATTCGGAGTCTCTTCTGGTTCCATATGAATTTCAGGATTGTTTTCTTCTGTTCTTCAGCCTCAAACTCACATCACAGCAGTCCTTCTGCCTCTGCCTCCCGAGTGCTGGGATTACAGGCGTGAGCCACCACGCCCGGCACTGTGGTATGTGGTACTGGTTGCTGCTGGGGTGAGTCTCCACACCCAGTATTGTATGTGGTTACCGGGGATCGAACCTGGGTCCTTGCGCTTGCAAGACAGGCACCGGAACCACTGAGCTAAATCCCTGGCCCTGAAAACTAATCTTAAAAAAAGTATTAAGAGACAAAGTTTTCTCCTTTTTCCCAATCCTAGGTTTTCTTAGTAAACCACCACAGTTAATTCAAATGTTAGGAAGACAGGCACACTTAATTCACTGGCTGTTTTCTACAAACCAGGTGTCCCTGCTGGTCCACAGATGACCAAGCCCCCCAGCTCCTGCCTCTAGTAATATCTGTGGCTAGAAGGACTCAGAGAACTAGACAGCTTACAGTGCTGATGTCATCACAGTGGAGCTGTGAAAGTTCAGGCTGTTTTGCCAAACCAGACTCAAATCAAGCTCACTGGCCTCTGCTGAGCTGTCGGGCATTTCAGATAATGGAGTCGGAAGGAGTCACATAGATACCAGGCAATGAAAAACGTGATCCCAGAGTCTTGGTCACTGCCACAGTCACAACACTGTTTCCATCCCAGCCTTCTGAACTTTCTGTGGCTTGGCTTTGTTAAATTGTCTCCATTTTCATCTGAAATAACCACCAATCATACTATTATCATATTTATATATTATAGTTTATTATGTAAATGAAACAAGGTTTATGCCACAGACTCCAATAATGTTTACATAAAAAGCTGAAAATATGGAGGCTTAAGAAAAATGTATTCTCTTTATATAATGTATACTACTTTTGACACATGAATAAATACGGTGAATAGGAGCCATTCTTTTATATTATGGATCAGCAACATTTAGCATCAATGATCACACAAATCTACAAGCAAACAAACAATTCCAAACTAACTTATTCAAGTTAGTTATAAACACTAGAAAACCTTTTTCATATTTGAGCAATATTCAAAGTGGCGGAGGACTGGCAGCCACACCCCTAAAGTAACAGGAACAAGCCTTCCAGTTTGTAAAGTTATTTCTCTGAAAACAAGAGAAATAGGTCTCCAATTTCTCAAGTTGTTTCTTGGTTAGAAGCATCAACAATTGCACTAAATCCTTCAGGAAAACAGTACAAGCAGGTTAAGATCCTGTTCTATAAGGCACTTGTAATAAATCTATAAAATATTTTGTCTTAAACATGTATTTTTGTCTTAAAAGTTTTACACTGAGGTTTGGATTTCTTGTCATTCTGATATGGACCTGTGTGATATGGACCTGAAACTAATAATAATATATATTGTCTGACACTTTTAATATGGTCTTCAAAATGAACTTCTTTGTTAGAAAGCACATGTATACTTTTTTAAATGTTTTGTACATTAATAAAAAGAGTGGTTCAAAAACATAATCTTTTCAACTCAAATAATTCACTGAAAGCCTCTCTACAGAAAGTCTATCACACCCACGGAATGTTCTGGTAAGAAATATAGCTCTTCACATAAGGTTCAGGACTGGGGCAGGCACAGAACCTCAGGGGTCCTCTACCGCCATCTAGTGCCAGCCAAGGAGATGAGGACTTTTCATTTTTCTCCTTGGTGACTAATACCCTCAATAAACCTCTCTTCTTTGCGATGTCTTTGCTTTTATTTTTAGAAGTAATATTCTGTTTTAAAAAATAATTTTTAAAGGAAACACTAATAAAAAAGATAAAGTGAAAGTGGCTGTGAAGAAAATTTCCTGTAGCACAAAGAAAACCTACATCTTCGACTCTCAAGAAGGAGGAAGCCCCAGGGCCTACACAAGCTAGAAATTGATCTGGCAGACACTTACTATATATAAGTGGCCTTCCTGGAAGCAATTTTTCCAAAGTAACCCCTGAAGAGACTCAAGTAAATATATTCACTTGCCTGGGATGACCTCTAGAAATAGAAAGTTCGTAGGCCCTGAGAAACAGCTTTTGTTTTGAAAAGAGTAAGATGAAGACAAAAAGGAAGGAAAAACGATTTACCACATCACTAGAAGATGATAAATAAGAAAATCATATACCTTTTATCAGAAACTAGATAAACAGAAGCACTAAAGAAATGGGCTAGAGGTACAGCTCAGTGGTAGGGTACTTATCTAGCATGCATAAGGCCCTGGGTTCCATTCTCAGCACTGGAAAAAAAACCAACTTAAAATTTCAAGCAAAACTGGGTATTGTGGCACATGCCTGTAATCCCAGCACTTGGGAGGCTAAGGCAGGAGGACTGGTGCAAGTTCAAGGCCAGCCTGGACTACCAAGTAAATTCAAGCCCAATCTGAACTACATACCAAGACCCTGCCCCCCAAAACCAATAATAATGATGATGATTTCAAAACATGTATTCTCTACCAACTAACTAGGGTATCCAAGACAGGAAACATTAACACATACAACATGAACTAAAACAAAAGCTAGAAATATAGAAAATTCAACTCTTCAATTTACTGGCAACAATTTACTAAGGAAAATGTTATTGAAACTTTCATTGGGCCAGGGATTAGCTCAGTGGTGCTCTGCCTGCCTCACAAGTGAAAGGTCCTGAGTTTGATCCTCAGTACTGGGAGTGGGGTGAGACTCTTCATTACATTGGGTTCTTTCTTTAGCAAGGCTTTTAAGAAAGGGATTCACAGGCCAGGGATTTAGCTCAGTGGTTCTAGTGTCTGTCTTGCAAATGCGAGGACCCAGGGTTCAATCCCCGGTAGCCACATACCACAGTGCCTCGCATGGTGGCTCACGTCTGTAATCCCAGCACTCGGGAGGCAGAGGCAGGAGGATTGCTGTGATGTGAGTTGGAGGCTGAGCTCAGGGCCAGCCTGAAATACAAAGAGAGATCTTGTCTCAAAAAAAAAGAGGGATTCACTCACAAGTACTCTAAAAAGCCCACGATGGTACAACTTCCTCCTATCTATGCAGACTCCTCAGCAATTATAACTGTAAAATGAATAGAGACACACCCTTCAAGTTACAGAGCATTCATTGCTGTTTTTTTTTTGACGATATTGGGGATTGAACTCTGAGTCTTCACACTGAGTTACATTCTCAGCCCTGTTAGATTTAGGGGGGCAGGATCTGACTGTGCAGTTGTAAATTGCAGTACCTCCTGCCTTAGCCTCTCAGTGTTGGAATTACAGGCATGTACCACCACGCCCTGCTCCCCTGACTTTCATTTCATCCTTCCATTAACAGATGTTACTATCACCCTTTTTACAGACTGGAAAACATCAAACTTTACTAAAACTCATACAGCATTATTAACATCACCTAAAACAGAAGCCAAGCTGCTTGAAAACACTTCCTGCAAACATACTGTAACCTTTGAAGTCAACACATCAATCACACCACCATTAACTTAAGTAATAACATACTGTAACAATTCCTCACAAAGGTCAAATCTTCAGATGCTTAAAATCACTTATTATAAGTGAAAGATCCTGACAAGAAAGGAAATCATAAAGCAGTGAAAGGATCTGTTCCCTGCACTGTCTGCAT
>PVIR01045052.1:0-11591 GCA_004026965.1 Petromus typicus
ATCTTCAATGGTATAGTACTTGAAGAACTATTAGATATTTGACTTTGTTGAAAAATTCGTGTATTTTTTGGTTTTGACCTATTTTCTTAATGTAGAAAATTATTTCATCTAGTAATAAATAATAAATTCAAATTTGATGTCTAGACCTGATTAGTAACTGGAATATTTTTACTGATCCTTTCCCTCTACATTAGTGTTTAAAATACTGAATTCATTATAACTGATCATTGTCAAAAGGTTTTTATTTTATTGATCCAGTATACATTCTCCATTCTCACCTTCTTGAAATTCAGAAAACATTGAAAAATTATTTTTTTTTTAGAATAAAAATGGAATACTTTGTGACAGTTCTAAAAACTGGAGGACATTTCATCCAAATGAAGTGAAAGTTGGGAATAGAGAAAGAATAAAGTCATGATGCACAGCGATTATAAAAAGCTTTATAAAGAGGAAATATGGTTTAATGAAATAATACGCTTTGTGGTATTTGATGCTTAAAAAGTAGTAAGCTTCATACCCAGAGAAAACTGTCAAAGAACATTTTCTTCTTATGAAACAAAATTATGGAAAGGAACATAAACATTAGCTGTGGACTGTCTGGGATTAGGACTTCACTCTGCTTCTACAATAAGAACATTTCCGTTTTTAAAATCCTGCCTTTGAATTGTTGCTGCTCTTCTACTCCCTTGAAGGTTGATCTTGACTATAAGCACAGATAGCAGTTTTCATAAATAGCTTTTACTGAAATAGTTTGCTTTTTTTTTTTTTTCTTTGACAGGGTCTCGCTTTGTAGTTCAGGCTGGCCCTGAGCTCAGCCTCAAACTCACATCACAGCAATCCTCCTGCCTCTGCCTCCCGAGTGCTGGGATTACAGGCGTGAGCCCCCACTCCCCACTCCCGACACTGTGGTATGTGGTGCTGATTGCTGCTGGGCATGTGTCTCCACACCCAGTATTGTATGTGGTTACCGGGTAATCGAACCCTGTCCCTTGCGCTTGCAAGACAGTTGCCGGAACTACTGAACTAAATCCCCGGCCCCAGGGAGATGTTCTGACGTTAACTCATAATATAAATTTTTGAAATCGAAGGATGTCCATATCAATTCTTTTTCAACATTTACAAATGCTATGACATCTTAAATAAAATGCATACTGTCAAATTAGATGCACACTTAAATTGTTTATTTGATTAAATTATCCTTAATAATTGACATTGAATACCTGAGGCTCTCATACAATTGTAAAATGGATTGTGGACATCTTTTCTGAAATAATATTATGACCCATGTTACTGATGATAAATATCACTTTTCAAAAAATGAGTGTCAGGCACACAGGTGCACACTTGTAATCCCAGCCCTCAGGTAGCTTTTATTTTTGTAATTAATATAAATAAAAAGCCTTTTCGGTCAAATTTTAGACCATTATTGTGTCTATTAATATATTGACTTTTTTAGTAAAGAATTTTAGCAAATCTTGACATAATTTACTAGTTATTTAATGTTTAAACTAAACTGATGCTAAAAACATTGTACTAACAGATATACTCATATTCATCTCTGAAATTTAAACAGGCAAAGTTATTCATTAGAACATTACAAATATCAGAAGGTATGACTAGAGGCATTGTTGACTAGCTTAGTGCAAATATGAAAAAAATACTAAATTCTTCACAACAGTGGAATATGATGAATTTACAGTGGTGCATTACATTATGCTTTTAAATTTTGATATTTTATTTTTTGAACAACAAATTGATAGAAAGTCATTCAACCTTTGGAGTTTCTGCTTCTATATTACTCTGTAGGTGTATAAGTTTTCCAGCACCCATCAAGGAAACTTCTTATTTTAGCTGTTTCAAAGAAGAGGGTAGCTAAATACAAGAATGGCCAGTCAATGAACCCTTATCCAATTGAATAATCATAAAATATTTTCTTTAGGCAATTGGGAAAACATTGCTAAAGAGATAGGCAATTCTATTTAATTCATCATAGTAAAAAGTAAACCAGTAAATTATTAAAGATCATAGATGACATTTACATTATACAGTGATGAATAATATACTTTTTAAAAATAAAAATAAAATCAGTGTGTTTGATTTTACACATGTGTTTTCATATTTTTCTTTGTATTGTACAAAGTATGCCCAATGATTGAAATATTTTAGAAGATTAATTTTACAGTTGATTCTGTAAGTTTAGTTATGCCATGTTCTTTCAGGTAACTGAATGTTATTTCTTGTATATCTTATTGCTATACAGTATAAAAGTGCTTATTGGTGTTACTTTGATTTTTAGTTCAGAAACTTGGAAATACCAGCATCAGGTGAGTCAGGCTTTAGCCAGTGGTTCTCTCCTCTGTGATTCAATGACAGTTGATACTATGTCTGAAAAATGTTCAGGAGCTTTTAGTGAACTTCTATGTTTTGTATAATTCTATGTCAGTGTCTGAGGAAGCTTTTTCTGTAGACAAGGTCCTATTTCACTGCAAGGTTTGATCTGGGACTTGAGATCCTCCTGCCTCAGTATCCAAAGTACTGGAATTATCTATGTACATCCACCCCCACTCAGCTCTGAGTAATAATTTTGGAGTTGAATTTTCCCTGTAGTTTTAATATTAGATATCATGTGTATTTTTTGCTTCTTCTGAACAGTTTTACTGCCTTTATTTATAATCTGGAGTTTATAGTTGAGTTTTGACTTTATTTTGTATTAAATAAAGACATATTCAAAGTATATATGAAGCAATGTGGCCAGCTTATTTGAAAATGATAGTTTCATATTTATTTAAATTTAAAATAATTGAGCAATTCAGGTTACATTTTGATATTTTTCTAAGCAATTATTCTAGGAAATCTGTAAGAGGAGAAAGAAGATGCTTGCAATTAAATGGTGTTCTAGTACCTGAGGAAACCTGTCTTTTGGGGTGCAAGTATTATACTCTCCTTCTTAAAATGTTTTTTTCTGTGTTGCCCTCTGTCTTTAGTAGGATCAGCTTTTGACTATTATTCAGTTTTGAGCTGTGACATGGCCAGAAGCTTCACGATGATCACATGTATCACCTCAAGTGCTTATCTATCTGCCAGCTGTCACAGAGCACCATGTCTCAAAAGGCGACGCTTTTTTCACTCTTGGTGTCAAAGTGAAAAAAAAAAAAAAGTGAAGTGAAAGCACAGTCAAAGCTCAGCCTGTACTCACTGTAAACAAAAAACTAACCTTTAAAGTGACGAATCTATGGAGATTTTAGGATTCCTTCTGTTTTAGAAAGAAGACCAGTAAAATTTAATAAATATTACTAAGAGCTACAAAGGTCTCTTGCCTTCTCTAATGGATGTTTCAACTATAATTTACACTGCACTTTTCTCAGAAATATTTCCTACTTCATTATATAAGGACATATCTCCTATTTTCCACAAACTCTGTCAATCTACTGTGTCCCATTGTAGTTAACTACCTTACTTCAACAGAGCTTCTCATTTCTGGTTAAGAATATGCTATGCACTATCCTAGCTCCATGAACCACAAGTTTATATTAATTCCTGCATTATAATTTGCTATGAGTTTCATCGTGCAACTCAATAGCAGTCTCTTAATGAATCTCTATTTTATAGGCGAACTGATCAGATATATTCCAATATTTCACAGGTGTCAATTGTTTTGCAGATTTGAAGATATATCTTTTTTTTTTTTTCTTATGATGCTAACTTTAGTAGTTAGTTGTTTCTACTTTGGTTGTCATGTTCCTCATGATTTGAACTCCTGCAACAGAAGAGTTATAATGCATGGACATGAGAAAGCATAATTTTGAGTTCTATACTTTCTCCAAACCACTGAAAGCTTTAAACAATATTACATAACTTATATTTGTGCACATATAATTGACAATCATTTTCTAAATATCTGCTACATTTTAATACACAATTTTAATGTGTGCATGTATGTGTGTAATATTGAGGGTACTAGGAACTGAACCTAGAGCTTCACATATATTAACCCCAAAGTCTACCATTAGGTTATATCCTGAGACTTTTCATGAATCTTAGTTTGAGTTAAGGTTTCGCTGAGTCACTGAGGTTGGCCTCTCACTTGCTACTTTCCTTTCTGTCTCCTCCTTCATTTGGTAGCTAGGGTTACAGATGTGTGCCACCAAGCATGAACTGACATTTGAATTTTGTTGTTGTTGTTGTTGTTGTTGTTGTTATTTTGAGACAGGATCTCTCTTTGCTGTTCAGACTGGCCCTGAACTTATTATTTAGCCTAGGTCAGCCCCAGCCCCAAACTCATAGCAATCCTCCTGCCTCTGCCTTCCAAATGCTGATATTATAGGCATGAGCCACCATGCCCCATACTGTGGTATGTGGTACTGATTGCTGGTGGGCATGAATCACCACACCCACCATTGTTGTATATGGTTACTGGGGATCAAACACAGGACCATTCATTGCAAGGCAAGTGCTAGAACCACTGAGCTAAATGCATGCTCAACATATGAATTCTAATAAAATAATTTTTATTACACACAAAATTTTTGGTAAAATTATAAAGTAATTATAGTTTTTCCTCCATCATTAATTCTTTGTTTAAAAGAGAAAGACATTTTTAAAAATATACTTCACATGTATTGACTTTAGTTTTACTTTCCTGCCAGGCCTGTAAAAATCCTAAGGGAAATCATAAGTTAGGTTAAAATTAAGACCTTAAGTATAATTAAATTTACATCTATAATACAAAATGTAATAATGTTTAGCCTCAACTATGTATGTCAACATATGTATGTCCTATCATCGTTAATAGAATGTTTTAATTTTTCCAGTTTTCTTTGAACTATGTGAGAATTCTAACATACATCCAAATAAATCTGTGATACTTATAATTAACTGATTTTTTGACTTTGATACATTATGTTCCTTTCTGGAGTTTAAATATAAAACTAAATAAAAGTCAAATGTAAGATAGTTTATAATATTTTAATTGAATAATTTTGTTTTATTTTATAATAAAGGCTACAGTAATACAGAAGAAATAAAAAAAACAGACTGAAGACTTTAGAAAACTTTATAAGTAATAAATTGTTAACATTTGTTTTGTTCTATAGTCAGTAAGATCAATCTTATAGTTCTACATACTTTTATAATTAACAAAGAAGATTTAAAAATGAGTAGATTAAAAGTCTAATTGTTTATATTTCTATGCCTTGGATAAATCTAAGAAAATCAATACAAAAATGCCTTCAGAATAAAAGAGGAAGAGTTTGACCTGGATTAAAACAAACATTAATTTATTGTACATATTTGCTGTTTTTGAAAGGTGTTGGTTGTATTTACTTAAATTGCTATGTGTGCGTTTTTTTTTTTAAAATTTAAAAATAGTGATATCATGTGAAATCTGGTTCTGTAATAGTTATTATCATTAATTTATGACATGATAAGAATCTGTCTTCATTGTTTATTTTCATGATATTTAATTCTACCCACTTCGAGAGCACAAAAATAGCTGGTGTTTTGCTGGTTGTTTGAATATTTTTCTGTAGGGGGATGGAATGTAGGGCCTTGTTCCTACAATAGCTGTATGACTGTAGTTTGTGCCACCACATTCTAGAAAAATAATTTGTTTGTTAAATATTTGCAAGTGAATCCAGTTACAGTACTTTATAGATGAACACACTGCATTGCAAGTATATAATTCAATTGAAAATTTTGTTTGCTTCTTTGTTTTATAAATACATATAAAAATTAAGTAAGCTTTAGAATATATTGCATCTTTCCATTAACTGTAAAATTTTTTTTTTACACATTTGAGGCCTAGCTTTCAGAACCTATTAAAATCACATTGGAACAACTAAATATACACAATGTTACTAAAAATTTTTAGATTATTTAAATATATTATCAGTCTGACTAGGAGATATAAGGATAAACCTTTATTTCATAAAACAAACTAGAAATCTTCCAGGGAAACAGGAGAATAAGGCACAGTAAAATTCCTATATTGAGTCTGTTCCTATTGTTGTCTTCCTACAGCTACAGGAGAAGGGAAGTAACATGGTAATAGTCCACAGGACTCAGTACATTTTATCGCTACTGCAGCATGACTTGGAGAGGAAGAGCACGGGCTCTACTTAAACTATGTCTCTACCAATTTTTGGTTATGGGGCTTTCTGTGTGTTACTTAATTTTTCTAAGAGACAGGGTCCTCATTACTAAAACAGTGATGAGCAAGTTGAACTCTACATACTGGGGGTATTAAATAAAAAGTACTATGTGGTAGAGATTAGCACTGCACTCAGTAACTGTCCTATTGCAATAACTACTATTGCTTCTCTTAGAGAAGTTATGAGTTGTCAAAAGAGTTCTGGGATTAGAAATATTACCTTTCCCATTTCCACATGTATGTGAAGGAACTATCAAGAAAGAATGTTTGGCCACATAGTGTTAAATAACTGTGGTCTCTTGTATGGTGACTTCAGCTGTAAGGTGACTAGGGAAATGGCTTATTCTCAGAATAAATCCTAAACACTGGAAAAGAACTATGCTCCAACTTAATAACAGATAAGTATTTAGAATGCTCAATATAATATGACTTTAAGAATGTGTTCAAATATGCATAGCTATAATTTTAGAGCCTTAAGATCTATCATTAAAATATTAAAGTTTTCATTATATAGGTGAATGATATTTGCTTAAAATTATATATTGAAATGTCAATTATTTTCAATTATTGTAAAAGGTTTTAGATATATTATCATAGTATTTTTTAATTAAAATGACATATTAACATATTTTTCTACAGTTTTGGGGGACAAATTCACCCCCAAAATTCCTTCTGGCATTTATTGCTTATAATTCAGTAAATTAATTGAAACTTTTCCATCATTTACATCTCTTTAATTCAAATAATAATATCTAATATTTGTTGCATGCTTAATTTGCATCGGTATTAATCACCAAACTACATTACTGAATCATTTCAAAACATTATAATACAGCGACATTACTTTCACTTCACAGATAACAATGTAATTTAGAAGTCATTTTTGTAATGCTTTCAAATCTCAAAATTATAAAACAATAGCTTGTTTAGAAATCACTGAAATTATCTACTCTCAAGTACATTTTTTGAAATGTGAATTATTTCCTTGGTCATTGTCTTCTTGTTATATGAACCTTATTTCTACAGATTAGAGAAAGGAGTATTATTTTGGTCATTGTTAGAGGCTTTCTTATTCACTTACCAACCTATAATCCACTCTACTTAAAATACTAATGATATAATTATTATAAAATCATAATTCTTGGTGCTTTCACATACTGTCTCTCTCTCTCTCTTTCTTCTTCATTCTACAGCAAGTTAAGTGTTACAATAATGACTATTTAAGTTTTTAAAAGCATGTCAAATTAGCAGGCTGCAGTAGTGTGTGCCTGTAAATCCCAGCACTCTAGGGCTCTCAGAGAGGCAAAAGGATCCAAGGTAACCGAGCCACCGAGAGAGACAATGAAAAGTGAAAAACTAAGGGGAACAGGACCAGGCCAAACACAAAAGGCCATCCACACCACTGCAAAATCTAACCAAGTGACAAGACACATAAATTGAAGGTTGTATATTGTCCATTATAATTTAATTGTTAAAATATTTGCCACTATGATATTATTTTAGTCAAAATTATTTATACTACACTTACTGCTGGTGTGCATTGATAATTATAAAAGTAATGCATAATACTTGCATTTATAGAAATTTAAAAAATACAAAGGAAAGTATGGTCAATATAAAACACAAATTTAATAAATTTACTAAGTTTAAATTATGTTTCAACTTTTCTTAAAGATATTGGTCATTGTTAGACACAATGGAGAAAGATCATAACATATGTCAGGAAATTCATTAATACCTGGAGTGGTATACAAAACTTCTTTCCTAGGCACTACCTTTGTGCTAGTCTGAATAATCAACCTTCAAAAGTTTCTACATCTTTATCACCAAAAAAATACATATACCTTTGATGATAGTTCAAAGGGGAATTCGGTTTGAAGGTGGAGTTAATTTGTTAATCGCATGATGAGGAGTTGTGAATCTTACCTGGGGTTATCCAAGTGGCTCCCACAGGAACACAATAGTCTATAAGAGGAAGGTGGAAGAAAATGAATGGTAGACATGTCAGAAAATATAGCTCAACGTTTTTACCTCAAAAACAGAGATTCAGTAAGTTAGTGAGGAATGTGGGAGGTATTTAAAAAGCACAAACTCAGGAGAACAAACTGTCTTCCCAAAATTATCAAAATGACAAAACCTTGATGACATAACAATTTTATCCATATGAAATCTGTTTTTGACTTCTTCACTTCAGATCTACATCATAGTAAATTTATGTTGTTTTACCTAAATAAAAGCGTTATTCTGTATTACAGTAGTCACAGCAAACAGAAATAAAGTTATATTTTCTTTCCATAGATACTTAAACTTTTAGAATAATTACCATTAATCAGAACTCATTCTACAGCATATTTTTTCATGTATGTAAATAAGTCTTTTTAGAGATGAAGATATTGAAAAATTTTATAATCACATAGTTAAATGTACAACTTTTAAAACAAAATATAATAATGAGTCATTTTTTCAAAATCAAAGTCAATGTTTTTGCATTTGAATCCTGCATTTATGATACTGGACTTCAGAATTCCTGGGTGTTTCACTTCACTTATTTGTAAAATTAGTATAATAGAGATTTCTCTAAAAGCTGTACACAAATTGTGGTTTAACTTCATTTACATATACAATGCCTTCAGAATTAATAGAAAATACAAAGTCCTTAAAAGTGTTACTTACCTCTTATATCAAAGCAAAATTAAATTTACTGTTATGTCTCCAAATTGAAACCTAACGGTACAAAGTGTGACAGAGTTTAAAAATCTTTCATTTAAAAACAACATCTGTAAATCAGGAATACATAGATGACTGATGCATAAAATGTATATAACAATGGGGAATGGGTTTTTGTAACTAAAGAGATGCAAATAAAAATAGAATGATATTCAAAGAATTGTTTACATTCCTATATACATACATTTAATGAGACAAAAACAAAAAGGCTATTTCAGGAACCATAGAGCAGCAGTCACAAAATATTGAAAAGGTACTTTAATTTCTGAAAAGCTAAGAAAAGTATGTAATTATAGCAATAGTCTGGAAAAATCATAAAGATATACCAAATTGTGAAAATGGGCACTGATGACCTAGAAATTCAAAAGAAGTATGTTCATTGTTAGAAATTACTTAATCAAAGGAATAATAAAGTTATTTATTTTTAAATATTATTCATAGTAAAAGAAATGAAAAAAGATAGAAGCATTATACACAGGACATAAAGTAGGCAAATATTTATATATGTATTCATGGGCATATACATATATAATCATTGATGGAGAAATTTATATTTAATATATAAACATTAAACTAAATAATACTTAAAAGCACCAAATGTTGAGTAATAAATGTAAAGTTTCTTATTGTGATGAAAAATTTCTAAACAAAGATTTTGGTTATGGTTATAAATATTTGTGATTTTTTTTTTTTTTTTGAGACAGGGTCTCGCTTTGTAGTTCAGGTGGCCCTGAGCTCAGCCCCAAACTCATCACAGCAATCCTCCTGCCTCTGCCTCCTGAGTGCTGGGATTACGGGCGTGAGCCATCATGCCAGACACTGTGGTATATGGTACTGGTTGCTGCTGGGAGTGAGTCTCCACACCCACTACAGGTATGTGGTTACCGGGGACCGAACCCTGGTCCTTGCGCTTGCAAGACAGGCGCCGGAACCATTGAGCTAAATCCCTGGCCCTATTTGTGAATTTTTAAGAAAATATTAAATTGACTAATTGAAAAGGTTAACTTAGTACTTGAGTTATGTGTACATAATTGTATTTTAATAATTTAGAGATTTGTTATCCAAATTTTGTTTGATGTTCATGTACATAGACACTCAAACCTTGAATTTCTAGAAAGTTTTGTAAAATGTATTAGTAAATATAAATATGGGTAGTAATAGTGATGTGATTAGTTTTTTAATACTTTGTGTGTTCTTTAAATAATCATGGTTTTGAGAGTATAAAATGACCTAAGTCAAATGCATTACACTACTGGAATTCACATTGTGAAATACTTACTAGAAAAATTATATAATTTTTCTGTAAATCTATCAGATTATACTTTCATCAAAATACATATTTGCTATTTTTTAGAAATTTTAATTATACATATTCCAGTGAATAACAAATATTGAACAACTAAAATCAGATTAGTAATAGCCATTGCCTACAATTAATTGTCATGAAAATTCCTGATATTAAATTATTAATTATACTTGTATCTAAACACACACAATCAAAAGACCTGTTTAAAGCAAGTATATTTTCTAAAATAGCAATTTTTAGCAAAATATATATATTAGTATGTTGATTTGTGTTTTCTTCATTTTTATATTTCAAAAATTTAAGATGACAGCAAAATTGCTTTTATTGCTTAAAACCACAATGAAGACTTTAGTACACTGAAGTTTCAACTGGCTGAAACTCTATTATAAAAAAAAAAAAAAAGCATTTTTTTCAGAAAAAAACTTGCCCTGGCTTCTACCTAGTTGTTTCCTCCAAACCTTATACAGTAGCAGATGAAACTTTTCAGAAATGACTGGATCATAAATTATGATACTGGAATTAAAGGTGTGATGCCAAAAAGGATTTAACATAGTTTTCTGTGTGGATAATTCTAGTCTGACTCTGATTTGTGATGACACTAGTCAATAGGCTTATAGTCCTACCGGAATATAAAGAAAAAGAAGGAAAGTTTGCTGCTGCTGCTGTTCTGGCTGCTTTTGCTGCAACTGTTTCTTGTTGCCCTACCATCTCCTGTGAAGCCCCTCTGTCATGACACAAATGGAAAAGAAACAAAAAGTAGGAAATGGATGAAAAGTAAAAGTTACACAGGGAAAAATTCAAGCTCTGCTAAACACTGCAATTGTAGTTTTTAAAAGTCATCTCACTGAATCCTGATTTTAAAAACTTCAAAATTGGACCAGGGATATAGCTCAGTGGTTCCATCCCCTGTCTTGTAAGCGCAAGGGCCTAGGTTCAATCCCCAGTAACCACATAACAATACTGGGCATAGAGCCTCACCCCAGCGGCAACCAGTACCACATACCACAGTGCCAGGCATGGTGGCTCACACCTATGATGCCAGCACTCGGGAGGCAGAAGCAGGAGGATTGCTGTGATGTGAGTTTGAGGCTGAGCTCAGGGCCAGTCTGAACTAGAAAGCGAGAACCTGTCTCAAAAAAATAAATAAATAAAATTAAATTAAAACAAAAACTTCAAAATTGCATGAATTCTTATCTCAATCTCACCGTTTTATTAAAAAGAAACAGAATGAGAAAATATAGAGCCTTTTAAAATTTGTTTAGAATAGTAAACTGAGAAAATATGCAATGATTATGAGCACAATAACTACCTTGAGTAGTGGCCTCGAGGAGGCGCACTTCACAGCTTTTCTTGTACCTCCTTTCATATTTTACTAAAAATTTTCCACTGAAGCTATTTGAATGTAAGAAT
>PVIR01045053.1:0-10807 GCA_004026965.1 Petromus typicus
GCCTTGAACTCACAGCAGTCCTCCTGCTCTGTCTCCCAAGTGCTGGGATTCCAGGCATGAGCCACCAAGCTTGGCAGTGTAGTATGTGGTACTGATTGCTAGTGGATGTGCATCTCCACGCCTGGCATTGTTATATGTGGTTACTGGGGATCAAACCCGGGCCCTTGCACTTGCAAGGCAGGTGCTGGAACCACTGAGCTAAATCCCACTGAGCTAAATCCCTGGTCCTTAAGAACATTATTGATAGAGGAAATAACTTGATGTAGGACAGGGAACAGTAAATCATAAGAAAGGAGGGATCCATTAATGAAAGGGATTTCATTTGAATCAGGAGAAGTTCTGTTCCTAGAAAGTGAATATTGGAGAAATTCCCCTGATGGTACTAGCAGTAAGGACTCCCTTAGGAATGCTGGCACTATTCCCATGTGGCCTAGGGGAGTTTGGTCAGTTTCCTGGTTCTTCCTTTGTAGACTTGTAGTAGAATCTTAATTTTTAGAAAAATGAACTCCTCTGCTCTTTCCCTGTTCCCTCTTCTGTTTTACCCTCCTTACCTTCCCATCTAGAATTTTATTCTCTTCCATCTTTCTTTTTGACTAGGTCAAGACTTGATTTATAAAATTATGTCAGTGCTTTCATTTTGCCCTCATAAATGAACAATTACTGAAGTTTGTTTTACACACACACCCACACATACAGAGACCTTTTTTTTTTCTCCTGTTAGGACTGTTCTGTAGATCATAGAGAGGTCGCTGACTGTGAAGGTTAGCACTGTTTATTTTATTTTTTTAAAAGATTTTTTGGGATAGGGTCTCACTTTGTAGTTTAAGCTGATCCTGAACTCATTATGTAGCCCAGGATAGCCTTGAACTCACAGCAATCCCCCAGCCTCTGCCTCCTGAGTGCTGGGATTACAGGTGTGAGCCACCACGCCCAGTTTGAGTTATAATCTAGGATGAAAGGAATTAAGAAAGAAATAGTTGTTTGCTTTCTGTATATTATGACTCCAGATTGGTTTTGGATTTAATTTAGAGTTAAAAAGAACTGTTGAACTTAAACTGTTCATTCCCTTTTGGAAAGCACTGGTCGTTCTCAAGGTGTGTCTTTAAAATTTCAGGTAATTTTTTTTTTCCCCTTTGGTTCCAGGGGTCAAACTCAGGACTTTGCACTTGCCAGGCAGGTGCAGTGCCACTGAGCTATGTCCCCGGCCCTAATTTCAGGTGATTTTTATAATCTTGCCACAATCCTATATTAAAATCTTTAAAACAAAGAGTTACTTTAGTTGAAGGAACAAAGATGAAACTGAGTCCCAGTACTTTTGCTAAATCTGGATTTGATTGAGTTGTTTCTTGAGTGAGTTCTGCAGCCTAGCTTCTGAGTTGTTGCCCAGTAACACCACTGCAGTATATCATAGCAACTAGTGAAAACAGTAGTGTTGGACTATGGGGATTTTCCTTGTGGAGTTGCAGTGCCTATTTGTAGTATTCACATTTAACTTCACTCTCTCACTTAAATCACATTTTGGTTTAAGGCAGATATATGTTAAACCTAAAGAGCAAAATATGTGCTCTTAAGTAAATTTTTTTGGAGTGCTGACAAATTATAACTTTCAGCACATCTTCTTTCACATGGAATTGCATAATAAATGTATGTTGAGTTGAAGTATGTATATGAAAGACATGTGAAAAGATTGATTCCACTAAAACTTCTGTATAGAAAAGCTATTAAGAGGCCGAGGATTTGGCTCAGTGGTTGTGGTGCCTGTCTGGCAAGTGCAAGGGCCCGGATTTGATCCTCCGTTAACCACATACCATACTGGGTGTGGAGACTCACATCCCAGCAGCAACCAGTACCACATACCACAGTGCTGGGCGTGGTGGCTCACGCCTGTAATCCCAGCACTCGGGAGGCGGAGGCAGGAGGATTGCTGTGATGTGAGTTGGAGGCTGAGCTCAGGGGCAGCCTGAACTACAAAGTGAGACCTTGTCTCAAAAAAAAGAAAAAAAGAAAAGCTATTAAGTAAGTAATAACATCAGAAGTTCTTTATAAGCAATAAAGCAAGTCAGAGCTGGAGTGATGGAAGCTAAAACGGACTTTTGTATTCTGTTTTGTATTATTGCTTCTTTAAGCTTAGATCAGTAAACATAATTTAATAGGTACTGTGATTTTGAAGGAAGAGATTGTGATTCAGGAGACCAAGACCTGCCTGGATGAGTCACCTGATTTTTCTTAGCCTGTTTTCTCATTTGCAAATTAAATCTCTGAGACTTTGTGTATGCTCATAACTTCTATTTTTGTTGTTCATGGATTTAGTTTTAGGTACCTATTAGGTGCCTTGCGGTGTGCTAGACACAGGGGGAGATTGAGAGTAAGATTTTAGGCAGCTCACTGTCTGATGGGAGAAAGTGATAAAGTAAATGATAATTTTTAATAGAACATGATTGATGCGAAAAGATAAATAGGATGCATTCTGGGCCATGCAGAGAAGGATACCTGACTAGAACTGCAAATAGAGTAAACTATAAGGAATGATCATTAAAATTATGGAGTGTAATTTGAGAGTGTACAGAGAAATAGTCATCCTATCCTGGATTAGGGAGAAAAAGTTTCTTGGAGTTGAAGCAACAGAATCAGGAGTCACCAGCAATAGTGATAGTTGAGATCCTGGATGTCGATGACATTCCTAGAAAGAGTGTATAGAAATCAGAAAAGGGTGAACTTCAGCATGCAGTGGATAGAAGGATCAAGAGTGGGAAGTAAATCAAGAGTAGATTAAGGTCTTGAAAGCCAAGGGAAGTGTGCATGTCGCATTTAGTTGGTTAAAATTGGTCCTCAAGAAAACACTGATTATGTAATGTGGCAGTGTAACTCATCTATAAAAAGATGTCTTCTACAAAGCTCTTACAAAAGAAGATAAAGTCTTCATTTAGCAGCAAAACAAAGGAAAATATATATTTTAGAATCAGATTTTTGAATCAGAATTTTAAATCTTGGCTATTTCACTTTAGTAGCTACTTTTCGGACCAGTTAATTTTTTATCATTATCTTCATGTATAAAATATTTTCTTTCACGAGTATCATAGAGTAACAGAAGCTAAATTATATTGCCTGCTTCAGTCATTTTGGACATTATTTATAGATTTTCATCCATACCACTGTTATGGACTATTTTGAGTGACATACCTCTCTTTTCTTGCTCTTCTTTACCCCTAATCATATTCCACTATCATTCAAAAGCCTTGTGAATTCCTGGCTTTTTGTGATACCTCCTATGTATTTGCTATTCCAAATTTTTTATAATGAGACAAACATATTTTTGGGTTCTTCAGAATTTTCAATACTTAATTTTTAAAATTGATTTTATTGGTACCTTTGATACACACATTATGATTACAATTTTTTGACCGTGCCACAGGTTGAACCCAGAGTCATATACTTATTATGCAAACACATTTCTGAGTTGCATCCCTGCCCAGGCCATGAGGTCTTACTTTCATTACTTTGTACCTCCACCAAAAATAAAAAGGGAAAGGAAGTTTTATTATCTCACATGTCTGCAGATAATTGTTCTGGGATTGTCAATTCAGTGAGTTGGAGACATCTTTCTCAACCTGAATTCATTCTTTTTGCCATCCTTTGAACTCAGACTTGATTGTAGTAAGCTGATAACATTTTCAGAAGTTCTGAAGAAATAAGTCTTTTTAATACTTTCTTGAGTTAAAATTTATCATAAAAATTACACATTATCAATGTACTGGTTTCAGTTTAGCATTTTTTAGAATTGTACAACCATAATCATAAACAGTTCTAAAATGTTTTCATAGTCCTTCCACCTCAAATTCTCTGCTTCATTTTGCAGTTAATCCAGTGTCCACATTTAGCTCCAGAGAACCACTAATCCTTCTCTATAAAGTCTTTTTTCGCATACATAGAATCTTACTCATTGTAATTTTTTGCATCTAGCTCTTTTTCTTAATGTTTCTGAGGTTCATCCATATCACATGTATCAGTAATTTTTCCTTTTTTTAATTAATTAAGTTTATTGGGATTTTCTAATTGATCCCTGAGTGGAATATAGATACACCACATTTTTGTTTTCATTCATTGGTTCAATGGATTTTCAGATTATTTCCAATTTTTGGCTGTTGTAAGTGATGCTGCTGTGAAAAATCTATATACTAATCTTTGGGTGCATACAGATAGATTTCTCTTGGGTAGATTCCTAAGAGTGAAATTGTTGAGTTATATGGTAAGCTTGTTTTTTAACTTTTTAAGAGATTAAATTGTTTTCCAAAGTGCCTGTTCCTGTTGCTAGCAAAGTTGTGCAGGAAAATCAGTTTTTGCCACATCCTCATCCAACATTTGGTATCATCTGTCTTTTTGATTATGGCCATTCTAGTGGATATATGGTAGTATTGTGTTGGGATTATTAATTTGCATTTCCTTCAACAATAGTGGAAACCTTGTCTCTTAGCTATTTCTAAGTTGTGCTTAGTAGACAATTCCTATTTTTAGAGGTGGAGGATGATTTTTTGTTTTTTAATCTCAGGACATACTGTTGAAAGAGTTCTGTTGTTGAGAGAGTCCTGGGAAAAGCATTTAAAAGCATTTAAAAAAAATTTGATATAATTTATAAAGTTCTTTTACCCAGTCAGTGGCTTGATTTTTTCTTGTTATTTCTGGTGTTTTTTGAAGTGCAGAAGTTTTTAATAAAGTCCAGTTTTTTGTTTTGTAACTTATGCTTTTGATTTTACATATGAATCCTTTGTGCTTTATCCACAGTTATCAAGATTTTCTCCTGTAGGTTTGCTTTGTTTTTTAGCTTTTTCATTTAGATCTAGGCTCCATATTGAATATGTTGTGCATATGCCCAAGATTTTTTTTAATGTGCTTGCTAGAGTATCCTTGCATCCTTTGTTGAAAAAACTTTTTATTTTCTTTAATTGTGTTGGCATCTTTGTAAAATATCAGTTATTATAGTAGTGCATAGGTTTATTTGTAGACTTTTAATTGTTTCATATATTGGCATACCTATCTTTATCCAGTATTATGCTGTTTTTAATATTAAGGTTTTATAGTAAGTTTAAAACTGGTAATTTAAAGAAAACACTGATTATGTAATGTTGGCAGTGTAAATCTATAAAAAGATATCTTCTACAAAGCTCTGAATTTACAAAGGAAGATAAAGTTTTCATTTAGCAGCAAAACAAAGGAAAATATATATTTTAGATTCAGATTTCCTCTGAAAGAAAAGATTTAAATACTTTCTTTTTAAAAATTAGTTTTGGATCCATCATGTTTCCATAGAAAATATAAAATCAATTTTCCAATTTTTCCGGGTTTAGCTCAGTGGTTCCAGTGTCTGCCACAATGCTAGGTATGGTGACTAACACCTGTAATCCCAACACTCAGAAGGCAGAGGTAGGAGGATTACTGTGAGTTTGAGGCCAGCCTGGGCTACAGAGTGAGTTCAGGACCAGTCTGAACTACTAGGCAAGACCTTGTCTCAAAAAAACCAATATTTTCCAGTTTCTTATCAAAAACACCTTGAAATAGGATTTACATTAAATTCATGCATCATTATGGGAACAATCACTAAATAAACAAAATTGAATCTTTTAATCCTTTAGCATAAAATATTTTTATGCTTACTAGTTGCTCTCTACAGTGATTTTTAATTTAACTGTACAAATCTTACACTTCTTTTGTTAAATTGATTCATAAGAATTTTATAATTGTTGATCTTGGGAGTGGCTTTCATAATTTCATTTTTAGATTGTTCTTTCTAACATAAAGCAGGTAACTTTTGTATATTTTTCCATGTAGATGATCATGTCTCTAAATAAAAGAATTACACTTCTTTCCAAATTATTATTCATTTATTCACTCATTCATTTTTGCTTTAATCCATGGCCTTGACTCCCCATTGAGAGGTTGCATAGATGTGTTGAGAATACATTGTTCCCTGTCTTGAGAGACAAACATGCAGATTTTCTTCACTAAGTATGATGTTAACTATAGTTTCTGCAGATGCCGTTTATTAGATTGAAAAAACTGCTTTGTTCTCCTGTTTTGCTGAGTGTTTTTAATCGTGAATGGATGTTAGATTTTGTTAGTTTTTTTCCTTCATCCAAAGAGATGTTCATGGGTTTTTAGAAATTTTATATTAATTGAACTTGGGAAGTTAAACCCTTATTCCTCTGGTAATTCTCATTTGTTTATAATATATATTTTCTTTATTTGCCATTGAATATGGCTTGCATACATTTCATTAAGTTTTGCCATTGAGTTCATGATGGATAGTATGTCTTTTTTTTTTGAGACAGGGTCTCACTTGTAGTTCAGGCTGGTCCTGAGCTCACTAGGTAGCCCAGGTGGAGCTTCAAAGTCACAGCATTCCTTCTGCCTGTGTCTCCTGAGTGCTGGGATCACAGGCGTGAGCCACCATGCCCAGCACTGTGGTGTGTGGTACTGATTGCTGGTGAGTGTGAGTCTCCACGCCTTGCATTGTTATATGTGGTTACTGGGATCAAACCCGGCCCTTGCGCTTGAAAGGCCAGTGGAACTACTGAGCTAAATCCCCAACCCCATGTCTGTTTTTTTTTTTTCTGTGATACTTTTATCTGACTTAGGTATAAAGGCAACACTGTCCTCAAGGAAGAAATATTTCATCTGCATTTCTAAAATAGGAATACAATAATGGGTGGATTTAGTGAGATCTGTTTGTACAATGTTGTGATTTGAAAAAAAAAATACCTGTCGAAAGGTTGTATGTTCAGAGGGGCTTTGGAAAGTGGTTAGATCCTGGAGGTTGCTGCCTGAATGTGCTGCTAGGAAATGGGACCTAGTTGGAGAAGATGGGTCCCTGGGGGTGCAAGCTGGAAGACTGTATTTGTTCCTGGCGCCTTTCCCTTTTTCTGAGTCTCGTGTTCTCCCTTTCTGACTGCCTTGATATGAGCATGCTCTTCTTCATGCTGTTTGTGCTTTACAGCCAGACAGCCATTAACTGGAACCTCTGAAACTATAAGCCAAAACAAAAAAATTATCTATGTTAGAGTTTTGTTGCAGCAGTGAGAATGTCAAATATACTCTGAATATTGTTGACATCTCATTATTGTCATTCCTTTCCTGGCAATATAAGGAGGAATCCTTTGGGAATGTGGGTCTTAATATTTACTTCAGAAGAAGATCACATAATTATTTAATCATGGGAGAATGTTTCAGAGGAGAATGTTTCAAAGTAGGAAGTCAGAGAGACCTTGCTTCTACTCTTCTTATTTGCCAAAGTTTCATATTTTGGGATAACGTGTCGTTGAGCCCTGTTACTGAGTTTCCAATAAAGCCACGACATATGAGTGCACCCGGAGTTTTACGTTAGGAGAGAGATTAGGAACTAGAGTATAAATTTTGTGTCATTCAGATAGAGGTAATGAATGAAATTATGAGAGAGGCGATTTGACTTTTTAATAGAGATGAAACAATGGGCCAGAAACTTCCCATGGCGAGTGGGGAAAGGGCATAGGAGAGCAGGGAGGGTCAGAGCTGGGAGGTGATTGTGATTTTGTGGTGCTAAGAAAGAACTGAGTTTAAGGAAAGATAAAAAATACTCTAGTTTCAGATCTTATAAATCTTTCATTTTTTTAAAAAAAAAGCTTTTAAAAATAATATTAAAAATGATCATGTGCAAAAATCATTAACTTTGTTTCTTACTGGTTAGTATAGTTTAGTAAACATAGTAAGTCCTTTAGTAAACATTGAAAAGTTACTGTCAATTATTTTCTTAATTATAAGTTTAATAAAGATTGAAGTATTTAGTGCCATATTATCTGTATTAGCTTTCCTGTTGTGGACGTAGTATCTGACGTCCTCAGTTTAAATGAGGAGAGGTATAATTTAGCTCATGGTTTCAGGGGATTCAGCAGGCTGCAAGGCAAGAGCATCATTGGACCGGGGTGGCCAAGCAGACCCTCAGATTGTGGTGGTTTTCAAGCACAGCAAGGGAGAGCAGTTGACAGAAGAAGGAAGGAGTGGTGTACCAGCCAGTCTCCAAGGACATGCCTCTATGACTCCCCAGGCACACCCATAAATGTGTTCCACCAGTACCTCAGGCAGTGCCAATCCAGTTGATACTGCACTGTGTCGCATACCACCTCTTGTTAATAAACACATTTCCATAAACTGTAATTAGTATCTAGACAAAGACAATAGCAAGTTCATAATTGTGCCTAACATGATACTTTTGTCCTACCTAAAATCAGAAATGCAGTAATCCTTTCCCTAGAGGCAACAGTTTCAGCATTTTACCAAAATCTAAGTCATAGTATCTTTCTGAGATGCCAGGCACTTAGCTGTGAATCTCTGTTTAAAGAAAAATGTTATGTAATATCAACAGACAATGGTGCAGAGTAAATATTCCTTTTCCAAAATGGAAAAATGTGGGATAGAAGAGAATTGGATCAAAACAGGACTGAAACCCAGCAATAGGGCAAACATTAAGAGCTGTAGCTCTGTATCTGGCATCCAGGGCACAGGGCTGTGAGGTGTGAGTTATAAAGGACTTGGGTACTCTCACCCTTGTAGTCTTGCTGGTTGTGCCCCATAGGACTTTCTCTTGAGATGGCTCCATTCACAGTCTGCAGTTTTCTTAGCCAACATTCTATGTTCCTGGGGTCTCTCCTGTATCTTCAGCATCGTTCCCACAGGTTCATGCACTGGCTTCTCAGGGCCTCCTTGCCTGGCCTCCCAGGCCTTGCATTGAAATCTCAGTGGAACCATTTTGCATGCTGGTAAAACCAGCATTGTGTAGATGATGCCAAGGGACATTATAATACTTTACAGTTTACAAGATAGCTTTGCTATCTAATTATTGGTTTTATGCCCTTAAGTTTCCAAATGGATTATTGTACATGCACATACCACCCCATCACTATAGTTTTGGTCTTTTTTGTTTTCTAAGCCAGTTTTGATGTATCTGTTATAAAAATATTTCCAAGATAATTTGTATAATTTCAAGACTCTTACCACAAGGTGTCATTGTAACCTATAAAAAGAATTTCCATGTAAACATGTGCAGCCTCAGTTATACAATTTTTGTATTTCCTTAGGTTTAAAATTTTTTTGCTTCCTATCTATTTATTTTTTTTGTTTCTTGATATATTGTATCTTGTTTTAAAGGAAAATCTAAAGTGGCTCATTATTTTGAGTTCTCATCATTTTGCACAAACATATGCTTTCCACCCACAAATTTCTTACGATTATGTTGCTATAGAGATGATTTGTTTGAAGGAAAGAATGTGGAGGAGTAAGCAGCAGGTGGACATTTGAGGAGGAAAGTCTTTATTTTGTCTTTGTTCCTTAGAATCAGCTTTCGCGTTTGCCCCTCTGCTTATGAAATCCCTATGGAAGAAAGGTGAATATCCTGAGATTATAGTGCAATGCTGTGTACAGATTACTTAGAAGCTTTTACAAAAGTTGCTATACTTGGTTTTTCATTCTTATGTAGGATTAGCACCTGAAGTGATTTATATCTTTGAAACACCTTTCTTTTTAGTTTGACTAGATTCCATTCATATATGTGTGTGTGTGTGTGTGTGTGTGTGTATATAAACATTTTTTAAAAACTGTTCTGTTTTCCTAGTTGGCCTTTTAATTAGGGATATTAGAAGTTTTTGGGTTTTGTGAGGAGAGGGATATTGATATCTATGAGCTCCACTTTCTCCTTGCCTCCAAATTCAAGATTATTTCTTCTTGACTACATGGTGCCCCTCTCTTCATTCAGAACTTTATCATTGCTTTCTTGGATTCTTTCTCATTCTCCAATCATTCTCGCCCCCAAATCTATTCTCCATTTTCTTGGATGATTGGGTTACTTATCTAAAGTACAATTCTAATGTTACCTTTTATTGTTCTTCATTGACCTACAACCTTAAAATCTGTCAGTGGCTCTCTAGTACCCAAGAATAAACTACATGACCTTTAAGATCCCACCTTACTTCTCATTTCCACCCCAGTGATGTTCTTTTCTTCTGTCTCCATACCTTTGTGTTTGATGTTTCCTCCTACTTCTCCCTAGTTTTAGCTGAGAGCAGTGGTGACAAACCTGTTAGAGCACTCCATGATACAAATATTAGGTCTATGTACCTCCCAAGGGCATCAGACCTTTAACACGAAAACCTTTGGGGGACATTGATTATCTCCATATGTATTCTACTGACCACTATGAACTCTTTGAGGAGTAACATTTGTTTTTAATTTATGTTGTATCTATATCCCTATACATAGCAAAGTGTGTGGCACTTAGAAAATATCAATAGTTCCATGAATATGGGCAAGCTCTTCCTTGCTGAGGAGAAATCTGCTTGGCTTGGCAATTTGCATATTTCTTTGTATCCCTCAGAGACTCTTATTGGTAGATCACTCAGTCAATAGTATAGTAGTCACTCAATAAATACTGGTTGTTTAATTGCTTTTAAAGAAAAAAGTGTTTTAAAATAACCTGTATGTCTTGGGAATGATTTACATTTTTCATTTCTGAGTGTCTTTCTGACATTCTAAAAGATGAAAAAGGAATGTTTATATCAGCTGCAGTAAAAAAAAAAATCAATTTTTTTTCTTATAATGTTTTCAGAATAAAGCATATGCCTCATGGAAATAAAATTAAATCAGATTTTATTTAAAAAACAATTTTCAGGACATAAGCTTCCTTTTTTGAAATCTAGTCTCACCACTTACTGTTCCTCATCAGTCCACAAACTTAAAAATCCGTCAGTAGTTCTCCAATAATCAAGAATAAACTACTGCCTTACCTCTC
>PVIR01045054.1:0-10904 GCA_004026965.1 Petromus typicus
ATTCATAAAAAGAAAATAAATATGTAATAAACATCCTCAGAGAGCACAGACATTGCTTGGCTTCAGTTTCCACACTTGAGCTGTAGGAACATCTCCCAATTTTTCCTGAAGGGCCCTACCATTGTCACAGCAACGCACTCCGGACGCTTTCTTCACTTACACTGTTTCTTGACTGTGTCATTCATTTTTTGCATCCTCAAGTCCAGTTAGTCAACGCCTGATGACTTTTCTCTTCTCCACGTTCTCGCTCCATTATCTGTGAGTGTCCCTGGGGCTGAGCACTCGCTCCCACGGGCTTGGATGCCTTGTTGTTTATCTCATTCCTGAATAACTCCCAACTACTCCTGACAAAGTGATGGTGTTATTCTTATGCAAAACAAACCGACCCTCACCCACAATGTAGTTCCCTCTTTGCTGTCCAGGCTCTGTCCAGGACCTGGGCCTCCTCTGGCCCCGGAGGGTTATTGGCCATTATAGCTATGGGGAAGGGAAGGCACAAGTGAAGGTGCAGATGCTGAAACAAATGGTCCTTCCCTCTAGCTGTTCTCTTCCTGGGCCTCATTTATCCGGATTACATCTGCCATTCTCAAGCCAACTCTAAAATCTTCTAGAACTAGGATAGTTTTTGTTTGTGTGCTTGTTTGGGGGGAGGCTGACCCACAGTCTTTTGCTATATAGTTCAGGCTGCCCTTGAACTCGAGTCAGTCTCCTCTTACACTCCCAGAGTTCTGGGATTACAGGTGTGCACCACCTTGCCCAATACAGGTCTAGCTTTTGTATCTCCAACTCTTACACATTTCTACATGACCTGTCTAGAAGACACAATTCAGCACTATAGAAAGAGGCTGTAAGTTTCTTGAGGGCAAAGCCACGCACTCCACCACCACTCATTTAGTGAAATTTATATGGCACGCAGCAATGTGCTGATCCCGTCAGTGGACATTATGGCTGGTAAAAAGCAGGCCATACGCATAGGAGTGAAAGCATTTGCATACACAAAATAATACCCCTCTCATTTAGTTGTGTGAAGGGGGAGCTTATCAAGGAGCTCTCAGGTTAAGGCAGGGTTCCTGTTGTCCTGGTGCTGTCACTGCTCCCAACAAGACAAGAAGTTTCCATCTCCTGTGGCGACAGATCTTGCCCTGCTCTGACCTCTGGATTCAGCTTCCCAACGGGAGCAGCATCCACAGGAGTGACACAGCAGCCGCGGAGCCACCTGAGCACGACATCTACTTGACTTCAGAAGAGGACATGTGCAGATGGAGCCGGCCCAGAGGTGGCGAAGCTACGTGCTTCCGCAGGCACACAGAGCCCTCTCTGGACACTACAGCCTAATGTATGCATTGGTTTTCGAAACTAAAACCTCAGTATTCAGGACTAGTTTCAGTGTTAGCCCTTCACCGTATCTAAGTGGATTTGGGGTCGCTGCGTGGTCACTTGTTTCTAACAGATCTGCCTCACCTCCTTTCCCGCGCGGTTTTCACAAGATCAACCCACATTCAGAGGGCATGTGGGGCTTACTCTCTCTTCTGGACTGAGAATTGATGGTTGAAGCTTTCTAATTCTGGGGCTCAATGTATTAAGCCCTCCATCCTGTCCTCATAAGTTATATTCTCCAATAATTCTGTGGAACCAAAAGAGCTATTTGACCACGCTTTGCGCGGCTTTTTTATTTCTCAAATGTTCAGAACTAAGGCAGAGAAAAGACTACTTTTACTCTTAACAATATTCCACAATGAAGAGTTTTGTGTAAAGAACAGTGCAGAAAAAAGTGAGGATAATGATGACCACAGAAATTAACTTAGACTACTGTTTTCTTTTCCAGTCCTGGGAATCCAGAGATTGTTGTACAAGGCCACATCATCGGCCCTTTTTTAAATTTTGAAACAGGATCTCACTAAGTTGTCCAGGTGGGACTCAAATTTGTGATCCTCCTGCTTCAGCTTCTTAAAGTGGAGTCTCAAGCATACACCATTTTGGCTAGCCTTAGACTAGAATTTGATAAAAAAAAAAATTGGAAGAGAAAGTTCAGTAATAAAAAAGGAAGATAATGTTCCTCAAAGTTAAAATTTGCATTTTGAAAAATCTTTTAGTACATGTCAGGAACAGTAGAAAGCCCTTGGTTCGAAGCTCAGAGATAAATAGGAAATAAATTCATAAAACAGCATTCCTTTCCTTTGGTCTAAAAACAAAATGACTCGTCTAAAGTCATTTTAAAATATAATACAAACCATGTTGTGGAACTTTCTTCAAATATTTTTCAGTAAAAGTGTTTACATTTTCATTTAGTTTTTAAAAAACTCATTAAGCAGATACATCTTGTAAAGATATGATATTTAATTGCTAATAAAACCTGTAACCTCACTCCTTGTAAGGAACAAGAACGTCTGGAAAAGTTCATCCAAAACGCTCATGTAACAGGGTCCCAAAGCAGCTAATGTAACAGAGGGAGGAGAAGACAATTCCATAAAGGACACAACGTATATAATTTGAAAAGCAGCACAAGTACAAGATATTATCCACGTAAACAAAACACTCACATTGAATATAAATGAGATTGTGAAGCTGACCAAAATTATAATTAAGACACTCTTCGGAAATGTAAAGTAACAGAATAGTAGCTAATGACACGACTGATCATAGTAATATTTACCAGTCACTGTTGTCAGAACTCATCTCTTCCTACCTGACATTCCTTACTCTCTTCCTGTTATGTGCTCCTTTATGAACACTGTATCTTTAGGCTGCTCTTCCTAAATGAGGAAGGGTGCATGTCTTGCTTTAAGTTTTAAAAAATTCTAATTGGTAAACTAATTAAAAGCTGATTGACCGAAAACTTTGCAAAAAGCTACAAAGAATAATTCTATTGATTTACAGTGGCACCTCAGTTCTCAAACTCATTTCTCTTCATGATTATAGTTGCAAACCGAACTGGATGAGAAAGGGATCAAATTTCCCCACACAGTCAACACTGACTTCATCACTGAATTAGGTGCGGTTCTTCTCCACCTCAGTTTGCAACCAGAATTGTAGGAAGAATCAAGTCCGTGAACCGATGTACCGCTGTAAACAGGGCTCTATCATTAGGGCTGTTTCTCTTTAATAACAGTATACAAAGAGTGAAAATACAGTATTAAATGATTAAAAAAAAAAAAAGACCAGGAGAGGCCAGGAATTCAGCTCAGTGGTTCCAGTGCCTGTTTTGCAAATGCAAGGGCCTGGGTTCAATACCTGCTAATCACATACAACAATACTGGGTGTGGAGACTCACTCCTATGCTCACCAGCAATCAGCACCACATACCACAGTGCTGGATGTGGTGGCTCACTCCTGTAATCCCAGCACTCGGGAGGCAGAGGCAGGAGGATTGCTGTGATGTGAGTTGGAGGCTGAGCTCAGGGCCAGCCTGAACTATAAAGTGAGACCCTGTCTCAAAACAAAAAACAAAAAAACAAACAAAAAACCTCAGGAAAAAATGTAGTAAGTAGCAAATAATCCAAAAAGAGCTACAAGTACCTATAAAAGTGCTTTAACAGCAAGTTAAACTAGATATTAATTTTCATTAAGTATCAATACAGACAATAGTTCCTTCTGTATTGATTCTTCTAAGATAGGGAAGTTAAACGCTTGTAATGATAGTTCTAATAGGCTCACACTATTGATTTTAAACAAGTGCATACTAATCATTTTTATCAACTTTTCAGATACACATATAAATGAAAAACTTAGGAGGCTTACAAGTGAATAGTTATGTCAGAAAACAGGGAAATCAGCACAAAATTTGAATGAATTTTTTGCTTTCAGTCTTTGAGACAGCCTCTCACCAAGTCACTGAAGGGCCAAGATGGGACTTGCCTCAGTCACTCACAGCACTAGGATCACAGGTATATCCATGTGAACATAAATTTTCAGTATAGAGTTCTATTATACCAGTAATGTAATAATTTAGATATTAAGAATTCAGGGCCAGGGATTTAGCTCAAGTGATAATACGCCTACCTTGGAAGCACAAAGGCCCAAGTTTGATCCCTAGTGCCTCCAGAAAAAAAAAAAAAAAAAGAATTCTAAGCATTTATGACAAGATTCTTTCTAAACAAACATCATAATCCATAAGAAGTTCACTGTAGAATATAAACCATCTTGAAAAAAGTAGCTCAAATGCAAGTCAACTTTCGTTTTGTCTTCTGGTGTCATCAGATGGACGTCTAGCGCCTACTATATGTGTGTCCTATACTATAATACATATATATTAAACAAATGGTAATCATTTGACTACCTGGATCAAGATATCTTCCAGGTTTATTGGCCTCACATAACCCACACTTCAGCCAAACTCTGATGGAGCCAAACTCTGATGATTTGATGGAGTGATTCCCTCAAATTGAATAAATATTCTGAGTATCATAAGAGATATAAAACACTTATACACCTGTGGCAGGAACCCACCTAGAAGATTTAACTATATTGGTCTGGGTGAAGTCTGGCCACAGGTTTATTTTAAAGCTCCATAGTTGGTGATAAAAGGGCAAGTCAAGTTCGAGGACACTAATTCAGTTTCTTTCATTTAATATTTTCTGCACAGCCTTACATGTTAACAGTACTACCCAGTTACAACTAAAGATTCAGATAAAAAAAATTCTGTCATGAAATCATTCTTGCAACACTGGTAAATTCATCTTTGAATTATTTGGGTTTGGACAGGCCTGGTGTATGGTTACTGATGCTTAATTCCAGCAGCATGGTGCATAATAGAAACTCAAACATTTATGGATCTATTAACATTAATCACAGATTCTGCATAGTATTTACAAGTTTGCCTGTTTGCTGAAATGTTATTTGAAACTGTCTAATTAATACTTGTAGTGCTTTTGAGGTTTTTCAATGGACATGTACACATGAATAGTACTAAAAGATAAATCTAAGACACCTGATATACAGGTTACAAAAGAGATTAAACAACATGAAGCTCTCCCTTTATACCTCAGCTCTTGCACTGTAAAGGGTCCTTTTTGTTGTCTGTTTAGTGCCAGGTATTCCCATTTATTAGTAAATGTGCTGCTTAAAACACCTCTAAGCATAGAGCTGAAATGCTATCTACAGTTCACAAGAGCAAGAAGACCGTAATATGTCTCATGAAGAAGTACATGTGTCAAACAGACTTGATTCAGGCATGATTTATAGTGCTGCTATGAGTTCAGCATTAATGAAACACTCATGTGGTGCCTTTCATAGACACACACACATTAAAATAAGGTTATATACTGATGAGTTCATGAAATCGTGGCCCAACACTTGACTGTAAAGCAGTGGCCCTCAACTGCTATTTCACTTTCAAAAGTCTTAGCTACCTATGTCAAGTGACATCTGAAAATATTAACCGAAAGACTCCAGAAATAATGCTTAGGTGTTTTGTTTGCAGTGCTGTGGTTCAAACATAGGGCCTTACACATGTTAGTAGGCAAGCGCTTTACCACCAAGATACAGCCCAGCCTCAATTAGTGTTTTATGTTGCAGGCTATTCTGATTACTATGTTGAAATCCTATATCATCCTCCAGCCCCACCCATAACATGAATCATCCCTTTGTCCAGCGTATCCATGCTATATACACTACCCATCATTTGGTCATTAGTCACTTAGCAACTCTCTTATCTTATTGTTCTTATCGTCCATGAGTGTGTAGAGATACTGTGTTTTCTTTCACCTGTGGCCAGACTTCACCCAGACCAATATAGTTTGTTTTCTCTCAGATGTATTTTCTCTAAGATTAAAAGTTCAGAATCTATTTTAGACAACATTATAGGACAAAGCTACAATAAATCACAGGAACAGAATGCAATTTTTCCCTCTTAAAAATTCTTGATTTTATCTATTATTTTAAATATCAGTTTCATTTAGCAAAGGACCACAATCTAGGTGCCAGGCACTAAGTGTATGGCAAAAACAAATCAAGTCCCTTCTCTTACCAAGGCTACGGCCTAGCATATGGAGGGGTAGGGAAGGGAATGTAAACAATAATGTGGCTCAGGTGATTCTAAGTACTACAAAGAAATTCTGAGTAAGAGAAGGCTACTTGGGTGGTATTTGTGCTAGCACCTAAATTAGTCAAAGAAAACATATGGGAGGTTATGGTCTGAATGCTAGTGTCTCCATAAAATCCACAGACTTGAACTCAGTAGTCAGTGTGCGGTACTCAGAGGCAGGGGCTTTGAGAAGTGATGAAATCATCAGAGCTCCACCCTGTCGAAGGGCATTAATGCCTTTATACAGGAGGTCTAAGTGGGATCCTTTGGCCCTCTTACACTATGGAGGACACAGCAAAATGGGCCAATAACGAGAAAAGAGCAGACAGTACTCAAACTAGAAACTGTGTTTGAATCATAGGAGGATCTAACTCACATTTAGGAAATGAGGGATAGACATGGAGATTCCACATTCTAACTAGTCCATAGTTGATGATGTTGGACCTTGGGTCCCACATGAAGCAGCAAGTCTACGGTTTACAGCAAGGACTTAGCGTTTATTCTAAGATGGGAAACCACAAGAGTGTTTTGAGAGAGAAGTGATATCAATTTTATACCAATGTCCTACAAATTTGGGCTCACTTCCAAGTGGATTTCATTGATGCTTATCTATTTCTGTGTCTACACAAATTGAGAACTGTAGATTTATAATAGACTGGGTACCCTGCAGACACAAGTCTTTTATTATTACATTTTTTTTCCTCCTCATTCTCATATTTTTAATCCTGGCTAATTTTGGATGTACATGTTTCCAGATGCATTTTAGAACTGTTTTGACAAATTTTAAACAAAAAAGTTGTTCAAAGTTTGATGGAGATCGTGCTGCAGCAATACATGCTTAAAAAGCACTCTGATTACATGAAATTGTTCAATCAAGAACAATTTATTGAAGTTCACTTTCTTTCAATAGAGTTCTCTATATTTCTTTAGGGAAGACTTACATATTTTTTGGTTAAAATTATCTTAAAATAATTTGGTTTCTATTTTTGTTGATATGGAGGTTTTTATTTCTCCATAACATTTTCTAACTGGTTATTGCTGGTGTCTAAAAAAATACTGCATAGAAAACTTTAGTGAACCAGAACTCTTAATGTTTCTATCAGTGTTTCACAAGGCTTTTGGATTTTCCCTGAATATAGTAATATAATCAAATTGTTTTCTCCTTACCAAGCTTTCTATCTTCAGCTTGATACTCTTATCCAATCACATGGTAATACTGAAGACCAACAGTTATTTCATATTGTTTCTGAATATTAACAGTATTTCAAACACTAGAGTTCTTGCCCTTCTTTCTGCATTCTCCCTTTCTTGTTGATCTTACCCAGATTATCCTTTTATGCCACAGCCCCCTCAGGTGTGGAGAGGAGCTTATAATACTGTCTTTCAAATTCAATGAGTTAAAAAAACATCAAACTCTTAGGATAGTGCCGGATGCACAGTAAAACTTAAGTGTTAGCTACAGGTAGTTATTTTTTGTTTTAAAAAATTTATTAGTATATCTGTGCAATGGTTGAATTCATTTTTGAAAACTGGTACATGTATGTAGCACATATACCACACACTACATACAGTCTTTCAAAATCACTTACAGAAATACATTAGTATACTACATGAATCTGGAACATGGTTTGCATTAAAATGATCTGCTAAGGCGTCACCGAATCTGTGCCGGGGTTGGAGCTTACTGGCCTTCACACCGACACCAGAAGAGTGCCCAGGGACTGAGGTTAGCAGTGGGCAGCTCGGGAAACGGCGACTGTGCCACAGAATCTGTGCCGGGGTCAGAGCTTACTGGCTTCCAGGCCCACGCCAGAAGAGTACCCAGGGACTGAGTTTAGCAGTGAGTGGCTTGGGAAACAGCGACTGTGCCACCAAATCTGCGTCACCGAATCTGCACCAGGGTTGGAGCTTATTGGCTTCCAGGCCCACGTCGGAAGAGCGTCCAGGGACTGAGGTTAGCAGGTCAGAGTCTGACTTTCTCCACAGTAACTGCAGAAGCACATCCAGTCACCTTGTATTGGTGAGTAGGTGGGCCTGTTGGAACATCAGCCCCTACCACTGCAGCTGCACAGGGCCTACAGCCTACTTGCCTCCAGGCCGACTGCAAAAGTGAGCCCAGAGACTCTGTATTGGTGAGCAGGTGGGCCCATTGGAATCTCAAGAAGCGCCATTGTAGCAGTTCAGGAGCCAGAGCCTTCCTGCCTCTAAAGCAGACAGGAGAAGGTGTTCTGACTGTATTGATTGAGTGCCTCATATGGTATGCCAGAACTAGTGGTTTTTCTTTAGGTCCCACTACAGACTGCAAAGAACAACCCAGGAAACAGTGCTATTTTAAGGTTCCTAACTATTAGGAGGAAAGTGACTTGCAACAAACAGCGCCAGAAAACAGGGCAGGTCAGAGATGAGGAAACACTCAAAGTCTCAAATACAAAGATCCTCACTTCAAGATAACACAGGGGGAAGGGAAATAGAGAAGTTGGAAGGCCAGTCTCCAGGGTCCTCAGAAATGGTAACCAAAGCAGATCTAGTAAAATGGAAATCAGAACTGATCTTTGAGATGAAGGCAGAGATATTGGACATTGTCAACACGATGATTAATAAAGCTAAAGAGGAAATCATGGAGTTGATAGAATCCAAGATAGCAAAAGCAATGGAACCTTTTAAACACCTACAAGCAGAAGCCCAGGAAATCAAGAAAGAAAATGAAAGTTTGCGCAATAGAATGAATTTGGCAGAAGACCGAATTTCAGACCTAGAAGACAGGATCTCAACCAATGAACTGGAAAGGCATAATCTACGGAAAAAAAGCAAGCAATAATGAAAAGTCAATCCAACAGCTCCTAAATGATTCAAAGAAGAATAACATAAGATTGACTGGAGTCACTGAGGAAGCAGGAGACAATGCTAAAGACATCAAAAAGCTATTCACACAGATAATGGCAGAAAACTTCACAGAAAAAGGTCAAGAATTGGACATACAAATATATGAAGCATACATAATGCCACATGCCCATGACATGAAAAAATCTACACCTAGGCATATAATCATAAAAGTCCCAGATATCCAAAAAGAGAATGAAATACTGAAAGCAACCAGAGAAAAGAAAACAAGTTACATTCCAAGGGAAGCCCGTCAGGATCACAGCAGACTTCTCAACTCAAACACTCAATGCAAGAAGAGCCTGGAGTGAAGTCTTCCAAGCCCTAAAGGAAAACAACTTCCAACCCAGACTAATGTATCCTGCAAAACTATCTTTCAAAATTGACGAGAAAATAAGATACTTTCATGACAATGAACACCTGAAAAACTTCACAAATATGAAACCTGCGCTCGAAAACATTTTAAAGAATATCTTGGAGAAAAATAAGGAAAGTTACAAATCCATGAGACCTAACTGAGTCAACCCATTGGACCAAACAAGAAACTGATGGGGAAAGGGCAGAAGTACAATAACACAGCCAAGAACAGGAAAACATGGCAGCACTAAATTTACCTATATCCGTCATAACCATTAATGAATCGACTCAACGTGCCAATTAAGAGATACAGACTGGCAGAGTGAGTCAAAAAGCAAGATCCTACAATCTGCTGCATACAAGAAACACACCTAATTCAGAAAGAAACCCATGGACTAAAAGTAAAGGGATGGAAAACAATACTCCATCCGACAGAAAACAGCAAGGAAGCAGGAGTGGCGATTTTAATTGCACATAGAATAGACTTCAGGCCAAAACTGATAAAGAGAGATAAAGATGGACACTATCTTTTAGTTCAGGGAAAAATCCAAGAGACAGAAATCACAATCTTAAATATCTATGCTCCAAATTCTAATGCACCCAACTATATAAAACAAATATTAACAGATTTGAAAAACCACATAAACTCCAATACAGTAATAGTAGGGGACCTCAATACCCCACTGTCACAAAGAGACAGACTGACTGGACAAAAAGTCAATAAGGAAATCCTTGAGCTCAACCAGTCCTTCAGCAGATGGAATTAATAGATGCCTACAGAGTATTTCACCCCACAAAGTCAGAATTTACATTCTTCTCAGCTGCTCATGGATCCTTCTCCAAAATAGACCCTGTGCTCATTCATACAACAGGTTTAAGCAAATATAAAGGGACTGAAATTATCCTTTGTATACTGTCAGACCATAGTGCCCAGAAATTGGAGCTGAATAGCAAAGGAAAGCCCAGGATCTTCACAAACACATGAGAACTGAACAACACTCTGCTGACAAACCAATGGGTCACAGGAGGAATTAGAGAAGAAATTGAGCAGTTCTTACAACTAAACGATAACCCCAGTACAACATATAGAAATTTATGGGACACAATGAAAGCAGTTCTACGAGGAAAATTCATAGCAGTGAAAGCCTACATCCAGAAAATGGAGCAAGCTCAATTAAACAATTTAATGCTGAACCTCAAGCGATTAGAAAGAGAGGAGCAAAACAAACCCAAAGCTTGCAATAGGCAAGAAATTGTAAGGATCAGGCAGAAATTAATGCAATAGAAACTAAGAGAATGATTAAAAAAAAATCAATGAATTGAAAAGTTGGTTCTTGAGAGGATAAACAAAATTGATAGACCCTTAGCCAACCTCATTAAACAAAGAAAGGAAAAGGCTCATATCTATGCTATTAGGAATGAGAATGGAGAAATTACTACCGACCCAGAGGAAGTCCAGAGGATCATAAACACCTACTTTGAAAATTTATACTTCAATAAAATGGAAAATGTAGAAGAAATGGATAGATTTCTAGACACATATGAACTCCCAAAGCTGAATAAAGAAGATATAGAAATGTTAAATGCCCCAATAACAATCTGTGAAATTGAAAATGTAATTAAAAACTTGCCAACAAAGAAAAGC
>PVIR01045055.1:0-10876 GCA_004026965.1 Petromus typicus
AAAGCATTTTTATTTTTTGACTGTGCTTTTGTTTTGCTTTGTTGACAAAGGGTCCTGCTATGCAGTTCAGGCTGACCTTGAACTCAGTAAGTAGCCCAGGCAGGTCTCAAGAGCGAGGTGACCCTCCTGCCTCGGCCTCCAGACAGGCATGTCATTTCTTTTTTTTTTTTTTTTTTTAAGGTTTTTTGAGACAGGCTCTCGCTTTGTAGTTCAGGCTGGCCCTGAGCTCAGCCTCCAACTCACATCACAGCAATCCTCCTGCCTCTGCCTCCCAAGTGCTGGGATTACAGGCGTGAGCCACCACACCCGGCACTGTGGTATGTGGTACTGGTTGCTGCTGGGTGTGAGTCCCCACGCCCAGTATAGGTATGTGGTTACCAGGGATCGAACCCGGGTCCTTGCGCTTGCAAGACAGGCGCCGGAACCACTGAGCTAACTCCCCGGCCCCAGGCATGTCATTTCTTGAGATGTCAATGAGTGTAAATATCTTCCTGTGATGGTGGCATTAGGTGCCATGGTGTGCCACTTCCTGAGCGCCGGGCCTGGTCTGGTCACCCTGCCGGTGGGATGAGTTAGTCTGGGGTGTAAGAGCTCAGACATGTACGGGGAGTGTGGTTCCCCACACGGGAAGCTTCCACCACGCCGCTGCCAGGAGAGTGTGACCAAGTCAGGGGTGGGCGGCTGGCGGTGGTGGCACAGAGAAGCATGTGTGAGGATCTGAACGCGGGGGCGCGGGCAGCAGCGGTGCTGAGGGCCGTGGGGGCTGCGGGCTGCGGGCGGGGCGCGGTGTTCAGCGCCCGCGTCCCCGGGGACTGCTGTGCTGAGACAGCAGGGCCAGGAGTGTGGGAACGAGCAAGGCCAGGCCGGGAGGACCCACACGGCCCACGGCCCAGTCCCTCCCCAGGCCCGGGACGCCCTGGTCGGACCCCGCTTCGGGACCCTTGGGGCGCCCCCACCCCAAACCCTGCGGGCCTCGGCCGGGCGCCCGGCCAGATGTGCACAGCTGGGCATGCGTCAGCGCTGAGTCACCCGTCTCGCGGCCCCAGGACCCCTGTGGGGCCCCTGAGAAATTCCTCGGGAAAAACACCCGAGCGGGCGCAGCTGGGGAGGGAGCCGCCTGCGCGCACCCTGCCACCCCCGCCCGGCCCCGCCCCGCCGCGCCCTCCCCGCGGCGCTGTCCGTGGTGCTGATCGGCTCTGGGGAGCGCGGCGGGACGGGGGGGGGGGCGGGAGGAGGGGAGCGACGGGGGACCACGGGAGCTGTGGCCCCCAAATTATCCCACACTCATCCCTGCTTCGGAGAATATTTGCAATCAATCACTCATATCTTCCTGGGCCATAATGTACACTCTCAAATCACGACAGTCCCCAGAGGGTCACCCAGAAACACAATGCCATCTTGTTTTTGGTTTTTTGAGACAGGATCTCACTGTGTAGTTCAGGCCTACTTTAAACTCACTATATCGACCTGGTTGGCCTCGAACTCGTGATCCTCCTGCCTCAGCCTCCCAAATGCTGGGATGACAGCCACGCAGCATACCACCTAGCTACAATCGCATCTGTGACAAGCATGCACACACACACGCACGCACACACACACAGGCACGAAGTCATTCTCAAAATCATCGCCAGGGCTGGGCTGTGGCTCAGAACTAGAGCAGTTTGCTTAGCATAGTTAAGTTCAAAACCCAATACTGCAAAAAAAATAAAGTTGCATACAACTTCAGTGAGGCTAGGGAGGCCTCTGCAACCCGACTGGAAGTTCATTTTTGGCTTGTTTGATTTTGGTTTCTTGAGACAAGATCTTGCTGAATAGTTCAAACTGCGCTTGGACTCGCTATGTAGCCCAGGCTGGTCTCGAGCACATGGTGACCCTCCTGCCTCGGCCTCCCAAGTGCTGGGATGGCAGGGGTGGGCCACCGCGCCCGGCTTGAAAGTTCAGCGCCAGAGACGGCACGCGCAGCGTCGGCCCCGCACGCCCCGTCCGAGCGCACGCCTGACCCAAGCCCAGCTGTGCACCCTGCTCTCCCAGGGGCTGCACGATCCCTGCTCTCCCAGGACGCTCCCGCTGTCACAGCCACCACCCGGCCGAGTCGGGCCCCGCGTCCCCCCCAGCACGCGTGCCGCCCGTGCACACGCACGTTCCCTACTCCTGCGCCCTCGGGGTGTCCCGGGGCCCTGCCCCCCGGACCTTGCCCTCCCGGCTCACCGGCCTGCGTCGCGGGCAGCAGCTGCAGGGAGGCCAGCAGCAGGCAGAGCCCGGCCGGCGGCGCGCGCGGGCCCCGGCGGCTCCGCATCCCGGAGAGGCTGGTCTGCAGCCGGGCGAGCGCGCAGGGCGGCTGTGGGCGCGGTGACTCCGGCTCGGCGCGGCTCTTCGGAGACTGACGAGCCCCGCCCGGCCGCGCCCTGCACAGCCGGCCAGGCGGGCGGAGGGGCGGGCCGCGGGCGGGCGGACGCCGGAGAGCCACGCCGGCGCTGATTGGCGGCGGGCGGAGCCTGGGCCGGAGCCGGGCCGGCTCACCCTCCCCAAGTCTGAGAAGGAAGGCTCCCCGTCCTGCCCAGGAAGTGGGGTCCCAGACTTACCCCAAGCCCACTGCTCCTCCAGGCCTCTGGGAGGGGCTCTTGGCTTCACTGCAGCTGTGAGCCTCTCTGCTTGGTAGCGAGGGTAGGTCATCTCAGACCCTGGGAGGCAGAAGCAGGAGGATCGCCTCGAGTTTAAGGGCAGCCAGGACTACGTGTGAGACCCTGTCTCAAAACACCCAAACCCAAAACATAACAAGACCAAAAAAAAAGGAAGAAAGAAAGAAAGAGAGAGAGAGAGAAAACCGCTTGAAGTCGCAGTGTGGGGGGTCAGCTTTACACCAAACCCCTCATGATCCCCGATGGGAGGTCTCTGATCTCGCCGTGCCATCTGCTTCGGTGCCTGTTCCTTAGCCTGAGTCCTCATTCCCCATAACACCTCCCTCCAGGGCCCCAAAGTAGGTTTCCAGCCTCAAACTAAGCCTTCAATCTCTCTGCCCAAACTGAGTGTCCTTGGACCTCTCCCAAATTTTGATCGCAGATGCCAACAGTTTATTTTCTTGTTTTGTTTTATATTTTGTTATTTGTTCGTGTGACACAGGGTCTCCCCATGTAGTTCAAGACAGCCTTAAACTCACTATGTAGCCCAGGCGGGCCTCAAACTCAGAGGTCCTCCTGCCTCAGCCTCCCAAGTGCAGGAATTACAGGCGTGTGTCCCCACACCCAGGCTCTTTCCCCAAATTCTTGTTCCTCAAATAAAGGAGCCGTCAGGATGGCCATCGCTTACCTCTCTCATTCTGGGGTACACTGGCCCTAGCCCTGAATCTTCACCCCTTCCCACCAATTACAGAAGAGGATGCTCACTGAAGCGGAGGCCTCCCCTCCCCCACCCCGAGTCCCCCAGCGCGGGGAGGCCTGGGCCGGGTCAGGAGCGGCTCCTGGGCCGCCTGACAAGCACAGACAGGCGGGCGAGGGCGGAGCGCGGGCTCGGCTGGCCCTGGGCTGCCCGCAAGGGAGCAGGGACCGGCCGTGCCCTCCTCCCAGCCTCACAGCCTAGACAAAGAGTCCCTGTGTCCCCTGAGGGGTCCTGCGGAGGGGAGGGCCGAGCAGCCCGAGCGGCCCAGCCCCCTTCCCCGGCTCGGGAGCCCCGACCTCCCCAGCCAGGCTCTGCAGCTCTGGCTCGCTGCAGCTCTCCCCGTGGTCTCTCTGTCTCACAGCGACCCTCCTGTCTCAGCCTCCAGAGTGCCCAGATGACAGGCTCAGCGATGTCCCGAGCGCCCCCCCCCCCCGTCCCTAAGGGGCTGGAGGGGGTGGGGTGTGAGAGCTGAAGTCTCCCCTCCGCACCTGCTCAGGGGGACCCCAGGGTCCCTGTGCCCGGCGGCAGGCGCAGGAGGAGCCAGCAGGGATTGGGGTGACTGACGGCCGCCTTCCCAGCGGCCAGTCATGTGGCCCCGACGGCTTCAACATGGCCTCCGCGCCCCGGACGGTGCTGATCTCCGGCTGCTCCTCTGGCCTCGGCCTGGAGCTCGCTGTGCAGCTGGCTCGGGACCCCAGGCAGCGCTACCAGGGTGAGGCCACGGGGACAGCGGGGAGGGCCCCCAGCGGGGACAGCGCGGAGGGCCAGCACCTGGAAGAAGCGCTCCTTCGGCCTCTCCCTCTAGACTCAAATATTTCTTGGCAGATGCTGGGTGCAGGCTCTGCTGTGGGTGCTGGACACACAGCTGGGGAGAAAAGAGTTAAAATCTCGGGGCCAGGGGGTAGCTCGAGGTAGACTGCTTGCTCACGGGTGTGAGGAGGCCACGGGTCTGTGGGAAGCCAACATTCCTGAGCTGGCCGCGATGTCCGCACCTGTGAGCCCAGCACTGGGGAGGCTGAGGCAGGAGGATCCTTGCGCGCGCAAGGCCATTCTGAGCTGATTTTTTGGATCATGTTTCGGGAAGTTTTGTCTGAGGTTTGATTTTGACATTGTAGGGTGGAGTAATCGCCCACTGACACGCACACAGCCTCCAGGTCCAGATTACTGCTCCGAGATAAGCCTCTTACTCAGGTTTAGACCTTCGAGGTCATGGGGCCTCCAGGTGCGTCCTCAAGCCCCGGACCAGATCGCCACGCACTGCACCCCCAGGAGCACCCTTGGCCCAGAGCAGGCTCCGTGGAAAGGGGCAAAGGGCTGTTACCCAACAGGAGGCCGCTGGGGCAAGAGCAGCGCCCTAGTTGGCAAGGTTATTTCTCCAGATTTTGGCCCACAGCCGGGTGTGAAATCTCAACTCTAGATCCAGAGTTGTGCCCTTATCTTCAGGCAGATAGTGCATAAAACTACTGAAGTAGGCTGAGGCAGGAGGATTGCCAAGAGATGGAGGCCAGCTAGGACTACCTAGTGAGGCTATGCCTCAAAAAAAAAAAAAAAAAAAAAAACCCACAATAACAACAACAACAACAAAAACCAAAAGCTAAAAAAACTGCTAAATAGTAACTTGGACTTTTTTTGTTTATTGTTTTGTTTTTCTGCTATACTACAAATGAAACCCAGGGCGCTACATTCCCGGCCTTTTTTTAAAATTGTTAATTTTGTGGCAGGGTCTTGCTCTGTCACCCAGGCGGGGGTGGAATTTAAAACCTTCCTGCCTCAGCCTCCCTGAATGACTAGGATTAGAGTGTACCATCATACCAGGCGTACCTCTTTGTTTTTATCTTTTAAAAATTTTTGTGGAGGGGGCCGGGGATTTAGCTCAGTGGTTCTGGCGCCTGTCTTGCAGGCGCAAGGACCCGGGTTCGATCCCGGGTAGCCACATGCCTATACTGGGTGTGGAGACTCACGCCCAGCAGCAGCCAGTACCACATACCACAGTGCCGGGCGTGGTGGCTCACGCCTGTCATCCCAGCACTCGGGAGGCAGAGGCAGGAGGATTGCTGTGATGAGTTTGAGGCTGAGCTCAGGGCCAGCCTGAACTACAAAGCGAGACCTTGTCTCAAAAAACCTAAAAAAAAAAAAAAAAATTTTGTGGAACCAGGTATTGAATTTGGGGTCTCAAGTTTGCCAGGTAGCACTGTGCTGCTGAGCTACATCCCCAGCCTGCTGAGGTCATTTGAGAAAGGAGGAACCTGAGGTACAGAGATCCTCACCAGGGTCACCAGCTGGAAAATGGCAAAGCTAGGATTTGAATTTGGGAGGCTAAGAAACTGGGCCACCTATATGTGAGTAACTGTGGGTATATGAACCTAGAACTGTGCATGCATGTAGACAGAGTGTACACTGAGGCTGTGGAGTAGCAGGTCATGGTGGTGCGTCCCTCTCATCCCCGCACTGGGGAGGCTGAGGCAGGAGGATTGCAGTGGGTTTGAGGCCAGCCCGATCTACACAGTGAGTTCAACACTGGCCTAACCTGCATGGAGAGACCCTGTCTCAAAATAAATATATATTTATATATACAGGGGGAAGGAGTCTCATGTCCACCCAATTCTACTTTTTTTTTAAGGTTTTTTGAGACAGGGTCTCACTTTGTGGTTCAGGCTGGCCCTGAGCTCAGCCTCCAACTCATATCACAATCCTCCTGCCTCTGCCTCCCGAGTGCTGGGATGACAGGCGTGAGCCACCAGACCCTGTGGTGTGTGGTACTGGTTGCTGCTGGAGTGAGTCTCCACACCCAGTATTGTTATGTGGTTACGGGGATCGAACCCGGGCCCTTGCGCTTGCAAAACAGGCGCCGGAACCACTGAGCTAACTCCCCGCCCACCCAATTCTACTTCTGCCCACAGTGGTGGCCACCATGAGGGACCTGGGAAGAAAGGAGGCCCTGGAGGCGGCCGCGGGAGAGGCCCTGGGAAAGACGCTCACCGTGGCGCAGCTGGACGTGTGTGATGCCGCCTCTGTGGCCCAGTGTCTGAGCCACATCGAGGGTGGAAATGTGGATGTGCTGGGTGAGCCTGCAGCCCTGGGGTCCCCACCCTCTCATGGGTCCAGTCCACGGCCCAACGTGGCGAGGCCTGAGCACCAGCTCCTGGCTCCCAGGCCACTTCTGCCCCTGGCCACCAGGGTAGACCAGTTGGCCAGATCCAGAACTGCAGTTAGCTCACTCAGGGTGGCGGGAGTAAGGGAGGAGATATGTCACGTACACAGACAACCATACGCGGTTAGGAAATTGCCCTGTGAGTCGCGTGGGAGAGAGGAGGATGAAGTGTCCAACCGTACTCCCAAAGCGGCTTCTGAGGAAGGTGGTAGTCACTGGGTGGATGCAATTTGGGGTCAGAGCTGAATTGCTCATGCATTACGGGGGATGCTGCTCCCAGCGGACTCTCCCTCTGTGGCTCAGGATCACCCATAACAAATGCTAAACTCTCTTAAAGCAGCTCCGCGTGTAGCTGGGTGGAGTGGTTCACCCCTGTCATCCCCGCCCTCAGGAGGCTGAGGCAGGAGCATCTCCAGGATTTGGAGGCCAGCTTGGGCTGCGTAATGAGTTCAAACCTTGCCTGAACTACTTAGCGAGGCCCTATTTCAAAACACCAAAATGAAAAGCTCCTCATGTGTTCCCAAGACATCCAGGACTCGAGTGGGGCAATTAGAGAGATGAAGTAGAAAGGTGAGGGACTCCGTGGCAATTTTCACTGTCCTTCTAGTGAACAACGCTGGTGTGGGCCTGGTGGGGCCTCTGGAGGGGCTCAGCATCGCGACCATGCAGAGCGTCTTTGACACCAACTTCTTTGGAGCCGTGCGTCTCGTCAAAGCGGTGCTTCCAGGCATGAAGAGAAGGAGGCAGGGCCATATTGTGGTGGTCAGCAGTGTTATGGGGCTGCAGGGTAAGGCCGGGGGCCCACCACTAGGATCTCTCCGTAAATGATCCTCCCCAGGCTGCCAGGACAGCAAACCGGCTTGGGCTCCTGTGCCACATGAGCTGTTAAAATGGCTCTAAAGCTCAGACGGGAAATGCTCTAGGATAGATTAACTATGCCTGCTGCGGTGTAAGAGTAGGTGGTGGTCTGTGTGCCATCGACACACCACCACATACCAGAATCAACCTCCCTTCTGGACATCCTCAAAACATTTTCCAAACCAAAAGCCAAAGAACCATCAGAATTCCTTCTCCCAAAACTCCTTGCCAAACACTCCCCACCCCAGGCCCTCTGAGATATCTGGTTTGGGGACCCTAAGACCCAGCAGGAAATACAGCAGTGATCAATTAGTGATGTCTGATAACAAGCTATGGGGGGGAGGGGGTAGGTGCCATCTGCACAGCTGGGTTTTTCCTCCTCGATACCCGTCTCCGCCAAAGCCCTCCTCCCTGCTGTCTCTGCAGGTGTGATGTTCAACGACATCTATGCCGCCTCCAAGTTTGCCCTGGAAGGGTTCTTTGAGAGCCTGGCTATCCAGCTGCTTCAGTTCAACATCTTGTGAGTTGGACGTCTAGTCAGGGAGGGAACACAGGGATGGTGTTGGGGAGGTTGGGTGTGGCGGCACACATCCATCATTCCTGAACCAGAGGAGGCTGAGGCAGAAGCGCTGCCCTTTGAGATCCAGGTCTTCTGGGATAATAGTGAGTTCAAGGCCCGCCAGGAATACATAAGGAGACCCTGTCTCAGAAAATAGTGGGTGGTAAGGGCCAGGGATTTAGCTGAGTGGTTCCAGCCCCTGCCTTGGAAGCACAAGGTCGCAGATCCGATCCCTGCTTACCACATACAACACTGCTGGGCATGGTGACTCACCTGTTATCCCAGCACTCAGGAAGCAGAGACAGGAGGATTGCTGTGAGTTTGAGGCTGACCTGGGTTACATAGTGAGCTCAGGGCCAGCCTGAACTACAAAGTGAGACCCCGCCTCAAAAAAAAATACTGGGTGGAGGTAGAAGGACAGGTGGGGCGAACTGAGGCCCGTCCCCAGCGTCTCCCTGGTGGAGCCGGGCCCGGTGGCCACTGACTTCGAGGGGAAGCTGCTGGCTCAGGTGTCCACAGCTGAGTTCCCGGGCACCGACCCTGACACGCTGAGCTACTTCCGGGACCTCTACCTCCCGGCCTCCTCTCAGCTCTTCCGCTCCGTGGGACAGAGCCCCCAAGACGTGGCCCAGGTGAGACCCGGCCCGGGGCTCAGGGATACGGGGGTGGTGGTTCCGAGGCCCCCGAGCTCAGGGCTGTAGCACACAGGCCATTGTGAAGGTCATCGGCGCCACCCGGCCACCCCTGCGAAGACAGACCAACGCCCGCTACACCCCACTCATGGCGCTCAAAGTCCTGGACCCCTCTGGTCACCTCTACGTGCGAGTCGCCCACCGCCTGGTCTTCCGCTGGCGGCGTCTCCTGGACTTCGGCCTCCGCTGCCTGGCCTGCGATTGCCTCCCGCGCCGCGTGCGGCCGCAGTGACCGGTGTCTCCTGGAGCCTCCCCGCCTTGATGGGGCCTTCGCACTGAGCCACACCCTGAACCCTCCCCCTGGTTTGTATTTTGAGGTGGAGTCTTGCTAAGTCACAAAGTTGTCCAAGCTGGGCTGGAATTTAAGCTTCTCCTGCCTCAGCCTTCCAGCGAGCTGAGATGTCGGCCCGGGCGACCACACTCGGCTAGACACACACCCTCCCGTCCGCAGTCAGTGCAGTGAGCTTGAGGGACTCTCGCCCCTTCATTGATAAATACAGCCCCCCAGCCCATTTATTCATAAAGTCACTCAGCGAACTCTGCTCCCTGTTCCGTATTTGGCCTCGCCGAAACCTCAGTCCCTCTGTGGTCAGGGCTGTGACGGGAAGAGGGACCCTGAGCAGGTGGCCAGAGCCGCGCTGACTTCCTGTGGACCTCAGAGAAGACAGACTCAGCCTCATGCAGCCGCAGGACCGTCAGCCTGAGCCGGGGACATTCAGCTCCTCATGCCACACCCCAGGAGCCACGAGTTGCCTGGTCACACACCAGCAACGCAGATCTCTTTCCCAGGAGATACAAGAGATAGTTATGATACATATTTAATAAAAGGCAATTTCTTCTGTGTATCCATGTTTGACTCTGGGATGGAACCCGCAGTCTTCACACAGAGCTTCATCCACAGCCCTTTTATTTTATTTTGAGATACTCTCGAAGTTGCTAAATTGTCCAGACGGGGCTCAAATTTGCCATCCTCCTGCCTCAGCCTCCTAAAGTTCCAGAATGACGGATATGCGCCCCCACAGCCAGTTTATCAATATAAATTTTTAACATGATATTTCCGATATGCTGTTGGTTGAATCTGTGGACACATTGTCCAAGATATACAGGGCTGACCCTACGGGAAATTAGATTTGGACAGTGATTGCAAAACCCTGTGGGTGGACTAAAACGCTCGGAAGAGATGCTTTCAGATGACAGGTGATGTGGTGAAAATTAATAGTGAATTACAGCTTCGTAATCACTCAGTTTTTTGAAATAATGACAGGCATCCACGGTCGCTGCTGGGAGGGCCCTTCCCTGGTCCTTTGGCTTCTGCTATGCAGGATTCTGACAGTGAGAAGAGTTCTTGGAATATTTTTGTCTTGTTTTTCTGAGACAGGATCTCACTGTGCAGTTCAAGCTGACCTGGAACCCACTATGTAACCCAGGCTGGCCTGGAACTTGGGGAGATCCTCTTGCTTCAGCCTCCCCAGTGTGGGAGGGATGACAGGTGTGTGCCAGCATGGCCGGCCGGCCCCGGTGTGCTGGACGGTGCCACAGGCCGAGCAAAGACAGAATAAGCAAAGAAGGCCTGTGAGAAGGAGGTTTATTAAGTAATTCACCGTGCTGGAAGTGGTGATACATACTTGTAACCCGAGCACTCTGGGAGGCTGAGACAGGAAGACAACAAGTTTGAGTCCAGCCTGGGCACTGGGCAACTTAAAAAATGAAGAGCTAGGGATGGAGCTCATGCTGGTGTGGAATATCCCCCGGACTGGCAGGAATCTTGGGCATCGGAGGGATACCTTGGGGACCTGAGTTAAATGCCCAGATTTTTTCTTTTTAGAAATGATACAATTTCTGTTGCTATAACACAATACCTGATCCTAGGGAATTTGTGAAGAAAAGAGGTTTTATTTAGCTTAGCGTTTGAAAGGTGCAAGACAGCATCATTTCCTAACGACTTTTAAAATTTTTGGTTTTTTAACACAGTTGTAGTACACAAGGATCACACTGCTCGTGGGGAGTTGATGTGAACCTAAAATATGTTCTTTCCTGTTACTCCCCCTGCCTGCCCTCCTCCAGCCCCCCAGTTCTTTATCTCCTTTCCATCTGCAAAAGATCTCATCGTCTCCTTTCCTATTATCTAGCTTTTACCTTGCTCTTTTTTTTTTTTTTTTTTTTTTTTTTTTTTTTTTTTTTTTTTTTTTTTTTTTTTTTTTTTTTTTTTTTTTTTTTTTTTTTTTTTTTTTTTTTTTTTTT
>PVIR01045056.1:0-10900 GCA_004026965.1 Petromus typicus
AAGAAAGGAAGAAAGAAAGAAAAAAAGAAAGAAGGTTGTTTCATTTCTTGTGCCAAAAAGACATGCTTTCATGGTTACACTTAACTAACAGTTTCAGTTAAGTAAAGAGTTCTTTATTGCAATTACTTTTTTTCTTAACTTTGAAATGTTTCTCTTTTGGCTTCCCTAATTATTATGTAAAGCTGTCAATTTGACATGTCTTTTTGTTAATAGGATCATGTAAAAATGTATTTTTATTCTTCAGGTATTTCAGTTTCACTGAAATTATTCTTATTTTATTATTAACTTATTTTAAATTGTTCTTGGCTTTCAGTGAGAATTGGTCAATGTAAAGTTCTATGTCTTCAGTTCTTGAAAAGTGATGAGGTCAGGCACACTAATGCACTTCTGTAATACCAGCAGTCAGAAGCCCGATGCAGGAGGAGACCGAGGCAGGAGGACCGCCGTGAGTTGAAGGCCAGCCCTGGCTACATAGTGAATTCATCATGAATCTGTATTGTGATAATGAGATCTTGCCTCAAATGACAACAAAACCCCAAAGAGCAATAACAAAACTCCAAACCCTGACCAAAACAGAAAAGTTCTGCAAATATCACTTAAAATGTTTCCTGTTCTTCATCTCTCTTATTTTGTAATACTTTGGTTTTGTTGCATGGTATAATTTTTCACTCTATTTTTCTGAAAATTGTATATATATTTTCTTTTGTTGCTATGGTTAAACCCAGTGTCTCATAAATGTTAAGTACACACTATAACACTGAGCTACACTCCAGGTCCCCGTTTAAAATTTTGAAAAGTGATGAGGCCAGGCACACTAGTGCACTCACTGAGTTACCTGGCTGAGCTCCACCATGTAATCTTCCTGCCTCAGCCTCCTCAGTATTGGGATTGCAGAAGTACACCACCACACCAGCTGAGATATCATTTTTACACAATAAAATTCAACCACTTTAGGTATATAGTTTATATAATTTTCATAAACATATGGCTTGGCATCTAGTGAAAATATGAAATATTCCATCATCTGAAAAAATTTCCTTATAGTACTTAAGTGGACATACTTCTGCCTACTGAAGTCCAGTCAATGGTAATGCAGGACCAACTGCAATCTCCCTATTCTGATTGGTTTTTTCCCAAATGTCACTCCGTGGAAACATACGTAACATAGCCTTTGTGAATGACTACTTTTAGTTATCAGAATGATCGCGAGAATCCACGACATTGCTTGCACACATACTTTATCCCTTTTGCTTGCTGGGCGGGGTCCTACTGTGAGAAAGGATCACAGTTTTTCTCCTCATTCCTTGATGGACCTTGAGTTTCAGTTTTTGGCAATTTTGAGTATGGTTGTTATCAACATTCACAAGTATGCCTGATCCTAAGTAAATAAAAAAAGTGAGATTGGCAGGTTATTTGGTAAATTTATATTAAAATAGAAAAGGAAATTCCAGGCTGTTTTCTAGAGTGTTTATGCTACTTTATTCCCATCAGCAGTATGTGAGAGTGCTGGGTTCTCTGCAGACTGGTGGGACTTTGTTTGTGTGTTGTTGTTCTTGTTTTTAATTTGTATCATTCTGGAATTTTATAGTAGTATTTCAGTGGGATTTTTATGCCAGCTGATTCACAAATTTAGTGACCATCTGATGTTCATATGTGTAATTATCCCTTCTTGTACACACGGATTTTTCTTTGCAAATGTGGTTTATGTAATTTAAAATTAATATCATTATCATATATGTGTTCTTTACCTATTTTCTTATAATTTTAAGTAATGTTTTCCTTTTCAAATAATTTTTTGTTTGTTTGTTTGTTTGTTTTGAGACAGGGTCTCACTTTGTGGTTCAGCCTGGCCTTGAGCTCAGCCTCCAACTCACATCACAGCAATCCTCCTGCCTCTGCCTCCCGAGTGCTGGGATTACAGGCGTGAGCCACCACCCCCGGCATGGTGGTATGTGGTACTGATTGCAGCTGGGCATGAGTCTTCACACCCAGTATTGTATGTGGTTACTAGGGATCGAACCCAGGACCTTGTGCTTGCAAGACAGGTGCTGGAACCATTGAACTAAATCCCCAGCCTTTTTCAAATAGTTTATTTTGAAGAGAAAGTATGTTAATATGTATGAATGTTTACTAGTTTGTTAGTTTTGTATTATGGATCATACATTTATATATGAAATGTTTATAACCTAAAATAACACAAAATATTTTTGGTTTTTAAAAGTTTTCTGACTTTGGTTTTACATTTTTATATTTCAACTTGGGTTTTATATGTCATACAACAGGTAAATGATTCATTTTGTGTAGCGTGTTCAGTCCTTCCCCACTTGTGAATGAACTGAATCTTCCTGACTTAGAATATCTACTGAAGGTTGGTTTGGCACCTTGATACTGGCTGGTCTCTGGGTTCTCTCTTCTGTTCTATCTGTGTGTCTGTATCTCTGTGGTAAATTATGAAATGAAACTCTTTCAGTTACGATGGTCAGGCTGGAAGTGGCACCCTTTGGTAGAGCGCTTGCCCAACACACACGGAGCTCCCTGGCCATGATGCGAGCACGGCCAAGAAAACAGCCAGACAGCTGCGAGAAAGTGTGTCAGGCAGTTTGCTGATTTCTCTGGATTTTGTGAATTTGCAATATTTTCAATTTGTAATTTATTATGATATTTTAATTCATAAATGTGTTGACTTTCTTCACTAACTTTATGTTATTTGCCTTATGGGGCCCCTTCCTGTCCCACTGGATAATCATGATGATTCTCCTATGAAAAGATTCAGTCTCCGAGTGCGTTTTCTGGTCTTCTGCCTCTAGACCGTGTGTATCTTCCTGGCATGTTCAGCCCACAGTGGAGATGCTCACCTGGAACAGTAACAGAAGGGTCTGGAGCTACAACCCTGCAGGGCTGTGACAGGCAGAGATGGGATTTAGCAGAAGCCAGAGGAAGAGGCGGGAGCAAGCATGTGTGTCCCACCTCACGCACGTTGAAGACTACTTGGAGCCAACAATTAACTATTAGTTTATTGTTATAATACTTTAAAAATCCTAGATCTCTTTAACATTAGTTGAAATTAAGCTTTAAGTTTGTCTTTATTATTCTATTTCTAAATACACAAGGTTTTTGAATTTTGTTTTGTTTTTGTTTTTTTGATACAGAATCTTGGTATGTACAGCAGGTTGGCCTTGAACTCACTATGTAACACAAGCTGACCTTAAATTTGCTGTGATTCTCCTGCCTCAGCCTCTTGAGTGCTGGCACCATCATGCCCAGCTGTTGATTACCATTTAATAGCTCATGATGAATCAACCCAATGTCCTAAAGAAGCAATCTTTATCATTTAACAAACATTTTATTTTATTGATACTGGGAATCAAACTCAGGGGCTCACATTTGCCAGGCAGACACTACTGCTGAGCTACATTCCCAGTCCCAATAAACATTTTAAACTACTTTTAGTAATGTAAAATACTAGATTCCTTTCAAAGCACTTGGAATGTAAGTCTCAATAATAATACTACTTTTAACCAGTCAGTATCCTAAGTACACTAATCTTAAAAATGAATCCCAAGTTTTTGTAAATAACTTTAATATTTTTCACACACTTTAATATTGCTCTCATAGTCTTTTCAACTAAAAAAATAAAGGGACATAAATAAATTAAGTTCTATTTATTTATTATTTAAGTATTGGGGATTGAACCCCGGACCTTCCTACGAGATACATCCTTAGTGGTCTCTATTTTTATTTTGAGACTAGGTCTTGCAAAGTAGCCCTGGCTGGCCTGGGGCTCCTGCTCCTCCTGCTTCAGCCTTCCAAGCAGCGGGGACTCACACGTGTATGCAGCCATGCCTGGCTAAGTAGACATTTTAAATTGGAGGCACAAAACTAATCTGCCAGATACACAAACAACAAATTCTCTTAACTTTAACATTTTAAGCACCAAATACATGGCTTATTCTCACATTTAGCCCCAAACTGCTACCCAGTCCTTGATTTATTTTATTGCCCCTCTATACATAGTTCTAAGCCCTTGTGAAATTAAAAAGTCTACTGTCTCAGGCAAATGAGTCACCATCCGTGGGAAGTTGAGTTGCTCAGCCACCAGAGATCTTAATGAAGGAACCTGGCATGGCACACAGCCTCCGACGATGCCCTTCTGAGGAACCTTGCCCCTCGGAATCCACACCTGTGTGTAGTATCTCTTCTCTGAATCTGGGCTGGGTCTTGACTCCTCACTGACTTCACTTAAAACCGATAGAATTTTGCTGGAAGAAAAAAGTGCTTTTTCTAGGAAGAGAGACCAGCTGCTACCTGGGAATTTTGCCTATCCTGGATCCAATAAGCCTTGAAGAATCCCAAATTAGCCATGTAGAGATGCTGTATTGGACAGAGATGCCAGGCCTGGCCGGCCCTGCTGTCCCAGCCCTCGACCAGGGACGTTATCCCAGCACACAGACGGTGTACTTCCAAATGAAGTCCATCCACACATTGGTTTACAAACTGTGAAATATAAAAATAGTGAGTGTTGTTTAAAGCTACTAAGTTCTAGGAAAGTCTGTTATGTAACAATGATTACCTGAAGAATCTACAAAGGGAATCATCTCTTGGGCCACTAACAACCCGATATTCCCGGTACAGCTCCTTCAGTTAGAGTCCTCTTATCCTAGCTGAAGACTGTTCCTAAATCTTTCATTTGACTTTTGTCATCTGGTTCCTACCACAAAGATCACAGCAACTTCCTTCCCAACTGATTGGCTCCCGCTTTATATATTTTTTTAAGTCTGGGCTAAAATTCTCAAAGAATTCCAGTGACTTCTGGTTGGGTTCTATGGCTCTTTGCGGGGCTCTGAAGCCCCCGCGATGGCCTGTGGAAAGAGCCTGCTCCGGTGGGAGGGACGGGTTCTCAGGGGTGGGGACATCCCTGTGGCGGAGAGCCATATCTCAGTCCCTTGCTGTCGTTCTCACAGCTCTAGATAGCTGCAGAGCATACAGTGCCAAGAGCTTGAAGCTTATTAGTATAGAGACTTCAGATGGAACAATTGTCTTAAAACATGCACGAATGCTGCAAAATCAAAAATAAGGAGATGCCCACAAAATACCTAAATTTTAACAAATGCTGAATTTAATGCTTATATTAAAACAGTTACATTCAAACACAATTTCAGGGTTCTTTAAAACTGTGAATTCCTGATAACAATGAACAGATAGCAAAATTTTAGAATTGACTATACATTATTCAGAAAGGCAATCAAAGTCAAAAATGCAATAATAGTTTCAATTTGAAATAAAATTAATGAGGATGGATAAGGCTCATTAGGATGTTTTTAGGATGTGGCTGGGGTCGGACTTTCACACAGGAGAGCGAAGGACCCCAGAACTGAGCAGCTATAGTCAGTCAGGTCCCCACGCACTTACAAAGCAGGGCACCTGTGGTCCCCGGTCCACCAGCTAGTACTTTCCTTTCACCTCCTGGGACACAGTTAGATCTTAATCAGCCCAGAGAGACTCGCTGCTGCCCAGTGCTTCTGTTAGTGCATCGCTGCAGTTTAGAATATAAGTCACAGATAGCTATGGTGACGTGCCCGGTGGTGCTGAGCTGGAAGACGGAGAAAACAGAAGAGGGGCCGTGACTAGAGCCCCGTGTCCTGAACGCAAACAGGCCATTTTCCTCTTGCGAGCTTTCAGCGATATTCCTTCTCTGACGTGCGTTAAGCCGTTGTTAGTGGCAGGAAAATCGCACGGTGAAGTTATTCCATCCTGGACAAGTGTACACCGGACGGCCAAGGAATCACCATTAGAACAATACTGTGAAGCAAAAAACAAAAAACAACTCCCCCCCACCCCAAACTCAAACATGTAAAAATAAGAAAATCTAGGCACGGAGGGCAGCAAAACAGGCTCAGAGCAAAGGAGCAGATGAGACAACAAAAACCAGTCCTAAAACTACTTCATGTCATCTAAGCCAGCCCTCCTCCCGCGGCACCATCTGGAGGGGGTTAAGGTCAGAGTTCAGAGTGGAAAGGTCAGAATGGTTTCCTACGATTAGATTTTAGGCAGCAGAAGACAAGAAGCACAGAAGATTAGAGACTAGCTTGATTATCTTTGGGAAACATGTTCTTTTTCCCCACGAGTCAAATCCAGTTCCCAGAAGGGGATCCGCTCTCATAACTTGCACAGTTCCAGTCAGTGACCTTCCTCAGCGGCCTTTGCATCTCAGCTGCCTTCTTCGGTTGCAGCAGAATTGCTCTGAATTGTGTTTATTGTGTAGGATCTTAGGTCACGACTTCCTGTTTACTCATAGGGCTGTGTTTCTATGATATGATTTAATGTTTTTTCCACTAATCTCTCTGTTGCCCTCACAGACAGCTACTTTTTGTAGTAACAGTGATTGAACCCAGAGCCACACATGTGTTGGGCAGGATCTCCACCGCTGAACTTCATCTGCAACCTCTTTGTTTTCTATTTTGAGACAAGGCCTCACTAAGTTGCTCAGGCTGGCCTCGACCTTGGGATCCTCTCGTCTCAGCCTCTTGAATGGCTGAGAAAACCAGGCATTTGCCACTATAACAAGCATTTATAGGTTAAGGTATCTCAGAACCTTTTTTTTTTTTAAACTAGGCAGACTATAATTTGTTGAGAAATGACTATGTCCCCAGAGGCAAGGAAATGTTTCTTCTTCCTCAGGTACTTTGCCCTGGCCAGGACTACGTCTAACAGAACAGAAGCTTCCTCTGGGCACTGGCCCCCAAGGAACTTTAAAAGCCTCCGGCTCATGGGACATCTTCCCTCAGGGCTAAACCAAGGGCCAAAGATGCAGTCGGTTTGCACACTAGGAAGTCTAGAGATACTCAAACCTAGGGCAGGGAGAGAAGAACCAAGCCCTCTAAAGAACTTAAAAGTAAAAGAAAGACTTTGCATTTTCAATATTTGGAAAGGGAAAGTGGAATCACCCCAAGTATCAGGAAGCTGGAGTACTCTCTGCCAGCTCCCCCTTCACCCCTTCCTTTGCCACTGAGGAGTCCCCAGGTTTCTCCCACTCAGCCCTGCAGTAACCTATCTGCGACTCTGAGCGAAATCACCATTTGTTGCGTTTGGTGAAGATCGCACACAGATAGAGGAGGAGGCCGGGAAACAAGGCCCTTCCAAGCGCGGAAGGCCCAGTGACTTAGTCTGTAAGCTCTGCCCGCAGTGCTGAACTATATTGTTGTTAAGAACCTCAGTCCTTTGCCCTAATTCCTCCTTCCCGCGGGCTCAGGAGCAGCAAACCACAGTTGGTCACCTTTACTCTCCCTAGTGGCCTCTGCTTGCAGTCAAAAATCCCCACTCCACACCTCCTTTCCCCAGACAGAACAATGCTGAGGTCCTAAGTATTTTCTCCACATTCCACTTTCCAACGCTGGTCATCGTCATTGCTAGCGCCTCTCTTGGGGGCTTAAAATCAATGTCTTCCTTCAGGATAAATTCAGGATGAAGTAGAAAGGTCTTAAATTATGATTTGTTTTTGACAAGTCATTCGTGCATGGGCATAAAATCTAAAGGTGCTTACGGGGATGTGTCGAAAAAATACCTTGGTCTCTTAGCAGTGCAGCTCCTTGATTTAGAACTAGTGTCTGATGGCTCGAGTGAAATAGACACAGTATTCCAAACCATCTATGTTCTGCGAGTGCAAGAGTTTAGATTTCACAGATGAACAGGCTTTGGCAGCATTTGTCTTTCTGTCGTATTTTGTATAACACGACATCTTCCAGGTCGGTTACTGCTTTCACAGATGCTGGGATTTCCTTCTTTTTTGTGGCTGATTTCACTTCCTGGCTGTTGTGAATAACGCTATGATAAACATAGGAGTCATATACTCACAGACAGGCTGATTTCGTGGTTTTTTTCTTTCTCTTTTGTATATACACTCTGTAGTGGGACTTTCTGTGTCACATGATTATATTTTTGATTTTTTGAGTAAACTACATATTGTTTCCCACAGTGGCTTCACTAGTTTACATTCTCATCAAAAGGATGCGATAATTTCCCTTTCCCCACATCCTCACCAACTCTTATCTTTTGCTTTTTTAATAATAACTATTTTAACTGGGTGAATTATATTGGCTCGTTTCCCTCCAGGAAAGTTGAACCAATGTATCTTCCAGCCTTCAGTGTCAGAGAAGAATCAGTTCTCTCACACTTTGATCAACACCATTTTTGTTCTTTGTTTTTTGAGGTTGGGTCTCATTGTTCAGGCTGACCTTGAATTCCCTGGGTCACCCAGGCTGGCCACAATTCACTTGTGGCTCCTGCCTCAGGCTCCTAAATGCTGGAATTACAGGTGTGCATCACCACAGCCAACTTCATAGAAATTATTTTTATCAACCCCTTTCTCTTCTTTTAAATATTACCTCATTAAAGGACAAACTTGGTGTTGAATATGTTTTTATTCGTTTGTAAACTATTCGTATGTACTTGTGAGTGTCTGGTTATATGTTTTCCCATTTCACTGATAATTTACTAGATTTTCCTGTGTGGATTTCTGAGTGCTCCTTATATTCTAAGGAAATTTGCTCTTTAATATGTCTAGATTTTTATTTTTGCTTTTAATCTAGTATTGTTGAGTATTTTCATCTTTTGTTATGGCTTCTGGATTCTGTTTTACCCTTAGGAATATCTTACAACCCAAGGAATATATTTTAAACTCATTTTCTCTTAGCATATTTATAGTTTCTTTTTTATGTTTAAATTTCAAATCATGTGGAATTTATTTGGGTTTAAAATGTGAAATAATGATCAATTTACTTTTCCAGTAGCCACATGGTTATTCAGACACCACCTATGAATCAAGCCAACTATTTCTCAATTATATGAAATGTTGACTTATCACACATATATATGTATATTACATACATGTATTCATGTGCTTTAAAGGTAGATGTAGGAGGTTTATTTTTGTTCCACTTATCTGTTTTTTCATGCACTAATGGCATTGCTTTCATTACTGTTTCTTTCTAATCCATCTCAATAATCAGTGCAGTTCATCTTTATATATTATTCTTATTTTTCAGAACTTCTCCTCTTATTCTTGTTTAATTTCCATGTGATCTCAGACACCTATAATTTTTTTCTTATTAAACTTCCGTTGATTTTCATATAAAATATATTGATTAACAGAGATAAGAATCATTTTTAGGCTAAGTGAATCCTAGTCAAGATTGCAGGATTGTATTCTATTTGTTCATCTGTACTATACAAAATAAAGTAGTACTATTGAGTCTTTGCTTCTTTCTTGGTAAACTAATTTCTAAGTATTTGGTCATTTTTGTTGCCATTGGGAATAGAGTGGTTTCTTTCACTCTCTGTCCCAATTCATTGTTTGTAATCAAGTGTCTGGCTTATATTAGCACTCCCGTTCTCCATAGGTGTGAATCCTACTTTCAAGGATTTCTTTATAGTGAATATGTAAGATTGTATGAAATCATCATATCACTTTATTTTTAGACAACTGACCTTAAAAATTTATAAGTATGGCATTTAAAAACAGGTCTCTTAATTGAAGCTACTGAAATGTTTTAAGCAAATTCCTTGAATTTAATTAAAATGCTAAGAAGTCTTTTTCAGTATACATTTAAGTAATAAACTTCCATCCTTGTTCATCCTTGTCCCTGTCAGAAGTAACAATCAAGACACGGCCTACAACACTCCTAATATTTTTAGAAAAGCAAAATCTAATATGCCAAATACTAGTCGTACTCTTGGCATTTAATAAATGTCAAAGAGAATGAGAACATTTCTCAGTGAAAGTATAATTTAGATTTCAACCTTTTTATAAGTTTACTCTCTTCCCAAGATGTACTCATGAAAGCTCAAGATCCTTTATTCTTAAAATTCTTAAAAGACAAGAAATTTACTTTTATACAGTTTAATGCCAAGAAGTGCAGAAAATTACATTTAAAATTTTCTTAGAATATATTTGCAATAAATACAGATTTATAAAGTAGGCTTACAATGGCTGTCTGTAGAGTTAGGTGTGGAAGAGTAACTGTCAGAAGCTGAAGCTCACCTAGGAGCTCACCACAGAACTCCCAGCAGTCCATTTCAGGAAGCAGAAGGGTGTGGGCAGTAAGGCTGAAGAATCTGCAATGGAAGCAAGAGACAGACATTCAAGGTGAAGGTAAGAACTAAGCTTCCTCCAAGGAAACTGAATTGAACTTTGCCCAAGATCTTTCCCTTTTTTCCCCTTCAGGCCACAAGCCTATTGGTTGGTGCCACTCATACCCAGGGTGGGTATTCTGTCTTTAGTGAACCATTCTGTCACACTCAAAATTATACTAAGCCAATTAGTTGAACGTTTCCTTTTTTTTTCTTTTTTTTTTTTTTTAGTTTTTATGAGACAGAGTTTTGCTTTGTAGTTCAGGCTGACCCCAAACTCACTATGTAGTCCAGGCCAGCCTTGAACTCACAGCAATCCTCAAGCAATCCAATCTACCTCCTGAATATTGAGATTGCAGGTGTGAGTCACTATGCCTGTCATTGTGGTGTGTGTTACCAGGGGATCAACTTGGGACTTTGCGCTTGCCAGGAAGATGCTAGAGCCGCTGAGCTATATCCCTGGCCCAGTTGGACGTTTCTTGTTCAAGTTGACCCAACAGTTAACTGTCACAATATTGAACAGGAGTGGTGAGATTGGGCACCCTTGCTTGTTCCTGATTTTAGTAGGAGTGCTTTCAATATTTTTTCCATGGAGTATGATGTTGGTGGTAAGTTTGTCATAAATAGCTTCTATCATTCTATAGTTTTTATCATAGTTTTTAGTATGAATAGTTGTTGGATTTTGTTAAAGCTTTTTATGCATTGATGAATGTGATCATGTGGTTTATATTTTTACTTTTGTTTATGTGGTGTATTGCCATTGTTGATACATGGA